>JAOUZG010016779.1:2510-18708 GCA_026289955.1 Argiope argentata | reverse complement strand
GGCTAGCGTTTTCACCTTTGGCGTGCGTTTTGCTCGCTCGTAACATTATTATTATTAAAGTATTTTCTTGTACAGAATGTCATGATTTTTCAAAGAATAGCATAAAATATAATCCTCATTTTTATTTAAAAAGGATTATTATTAGCACATGACATAGCTAATAACTGTTACCATTAGTAAATAACATATGTAAGATGAATTAGCATTTAATTATATTTAGCTTGCAAATGCATTCGTTTTTTAAAGAAACATAAAATGGGGTCAAAGTTGTGTTCCAGACTTGCTTAACGAAATTGCTTATTTGTAAAAACAATAATATATTAAAGTTTTAGTAAACATATTTGCAAAAATTAGACGATATTTTCGTTCATTACTTTTTTTACAAGCTATAGATTGAAATTTTCATGCTTTCAATGCATTATTTACAAGCAAATATGTAGTTAGTTACAGCATCTTTAAAATATATTTAAGAAACGCTTGTTCTGCATTGAATTGGCGTATAAATAGTGCAAACTACAAACACGATTTATAAACAATGAGTAATCAAGACTGTTAAAACAAAAGCAATAAAAGAAAAAAAATCATAGCAATCATAAAGTTGGCATGAAACTTCTCTGAATAAACAATCGTGTGTTTGTTTACGCGCTGTGTAGATGTCGCCATCTCTTTTTTTCTACGTGAAATGGCTTAACTTCAACATATAGTAAGAGCAAACACATACAGAAGTGTACAAAAAGTAGGCACAATTATTTTTTTAAAGGAAAGGAAACTGAGCTGCCGGAAAACTCAATCGAATCATTTATCACACAAAATAAGCAAATTAATCTCTTCCGTGGAAATAATAATAATGATAATTTTCTGTGTCTTAAATATACACTGACATAATATTACAAGAAATTCGATTGATATTCGATAAGAAGAGAGAAATGTTATGAATATAGCTGACGAAGATTGCGATGGATGGACTCATAGATATAAAACTGAAATAGTCTGAGTCGTTGGCAGCTTAATAAATGCACTGATGTTATTTTAAAATAAATTTTTTGATGAAACCACTGTAGCTTAAGTGTTTTGTTTAGGTAATAATTTTCAAGAATTAAATGCTTCTGTAATGGAAAGTAAGAAAGTAGTTTCGATCCGGGTTTATACAAAAACTGAATTTTTAAAAATCCGGTTTTCAAATTCAATGTTTAAAAAAATGATTTTAATCGGTGTTCAAATGTTTGTCAAAAATATTATATATATATATATATATATATATATATAAATTCGTCTTGGTCACAAAGTCCTCCATGTCGAGAGTAATACCACTGGGGAAACTGAATCAGAAGGGATCCTTCTCAGTTCCGGATCTAAACTACGATCTGGTGATGAAGTCCGCGCCGTAAAAAGGGTTTGTAACGTGTGTGAGTTAGAAGTCAGACTTCTGCCCTGGTGTGCTCAGGGGTCCCTACCCTCAGAAGCTACTGCACCCCTCCTTCCGTTGTAAAGCTGAACACGAGAACAACAGCAATAATTGTAGTTATTTAATAAGAAGCAACTAAAATAAAAATTTTCGTGTTAACTTAAATAGGAATTGATTTTAAAAAACTGCTTTTATATTACTTGTTTAAAATTATATAAAATAACGAAAAAAAGAACTAAATCAATATCAAAGTAAAATATTAATAATAATAAAAATAATTACTCATACATATCACTTATACAAAATAATAAAACCTCAAACAAAAATTTCAAGTATTATTGATATTATTTTCCTTGATTTTAATTTCTGTTAAGAAAATAGGAACTTAAAAAACGTAAAAAATCCAATGAACGGTGGCTAAGTCTTGTTTTTGTTTTGGACAAAATAAAAACAAGACTTAGCCACCGAAATTGAAAATTCTCCTTCACTTGTCTCTGTGCTTGATTTTGTAGTATTCATGGCATCAAATAACAAGGTTTTTTTCTTTTACCCGCTGCCTAAAAAAATGAAAAAAAGAAAATTTCAACTTTCAGTGACGTTGGATTTGCAAGTTTTCTTTTGGGGTCTTCAAGAAACTGGCTATTTTTTCAATGGTTATTTTTAATAAATCATTATTCTGATGAATAGTTTCTTAGTTTCGCTCTTCATCAGAATCTGTTTCCAAAAAAGAATTTGGAAATATTCTTGACAATATCTTTCCAGATAACAATTTTGTTTTTTGAAGCTAAAGTAAGTATACTAGATTTTCTCGCTGAACTAGAATTTTTTTTTTGTTTATTTTGCATATACAATAAAAGAATTAGTAATTCTAATTGTCCTCTGCCTAGAATTTGTTCTTCTAAAGCACATAATAATTTCAAACTTATTTCAGTGTTTAAATTTTTTAGTTCATTTAACGGAAATTCAAATATGCCTTCGCTTGTTAATCTCGTCGCCCTAAGCCTTCAGCTGCTAGATGAATATTTCCCAACCGATAAAATTCAAAATGATTATTTCTTTTCTTGAAAAATAGAAATAGCCAGATGTTCTAGAAAACTGGTTTTGAAATGTTACAAATTTACTTTTAAAAACCTGGTTTGTAAAGCCGTCAAACCCTAGTTTCGATGAAGTAAAAAAAGATTTACAAAATTTAAAATTAAAATGTGTTGATTTCAACAATAGCTTTGGGAGAAATTGTAATTTTGGCGTGATCAAATTTTTCTCTTTCCAAAAGAAAATAAAATCTCCATTAATATAATCTATACTGATATATATCGATATAATCTTCTGGCAACTGATGTATTTCTTCTTTTTTATAGATGTTTTCTTTATAATTATACATGCTCATTTTTAGACCCGAGATTGACTACTTTTGTAAGTTATTTAAACATTCCCAGTGCCTCTAAATATATTAATGAGGCATTTTTTAATTTTTGTAAAAGAAGTGTGCAAATATTGATTGCCTTATCCGTTTGTCTCAGAAAATCGAGAAACGTCCCGTCTTCCCATAAAAAGGAAATAAATTAAGGCTTAACGAGCTTCTAAATAAGCAATCAAATTTTAAATCAATAACAATTTTCAAGGACAGCAATCTTTAATCCGATGCAGCAGCAATAAAATAAGTATTTAATAAATGTCGGCAAAATACCATTCTGAAATGTTCCCAATGATTTATGACGAAATTAAAAGAGGTAACTGATCGAAACACGACAGGGAATCTTCATCATTATTATATTCAGACAATTTTTCATGAATGCATTCAGTGTTCATTGCCAAATACTTTCCCAGACTAATGAATCTTAGGGCCAAGGGACATTAATTTTTGGTGAAGTTATTAAATCCACAAATTAGGCGCATTAATTATGAAATGCAATTTTATTTGAACCATAATTAAAGAGGGACTTTGACTACTGGTGGTGTTATAAGATTTCTATGAAAAGACCTTGTCTCAATTAAATTATGAACTTCACGGGAATGGCGTTTTAAATAAGACAATGATTTCAATATATGGCATTTTCAATCCTACGAAAAGCGAAAACGAAATTCAAAACTCTGGCAAGTTCAAAACTCTTCACAACTCTTATTCAAAACTCTTATATAATTATCTCTTTTATAAATATTACTATACCGATTAGTTTATATCCTCGATCATTATCTTTTTTAGGCAACTTGACAATTACTTCATTTTTTAATGATTACTACTCTTATGCTGAAAGTTTTGATAGAACTGATTCATCGTTTGTTTTTGCTGATACTTTCAAAATTTAAGTTTAAAAAAAAATTCAGAAAGAAAAAACATAGTAGGAGGAATCGATTCCTTTTTCTTATTTTTTCATGTTATTAATCGCCTTTAGTGCTCAATTGGTCAACCAGGATCAATAACCACTAAAGTTTTCATTTAAATATATATATTATGACTTCTTAGCCAAAATATTTTTAAGCGTCAAATTTTCATATTTATATAACTCATATTACTTTAAGAGTTTATTCTATTCTATTCATTTTACTAGATATTTTCCTCTTTTTCCGTCATCTCCCCTAAAATTTGAATTTCCATTTGAAATTAAATAAATTAAACTTCAAAAACAAAATCGCTCAGCAATGAAATCTTATGTATAGTGAAAAATGTTTTTTAAATATATTATGTAATATCTCAAAGGATTATTCAACACAAATTTCTCTGATTTATTATAAAATTCAACTTTTAGTTTTACTTTCAGGATTGAAATAATGCGAATAATATTTTAATTCATTTCTATTAATTAATGCACTGCCGAAAAATGAGAAAAAAGAAAGTCCCAAGGAGTCATTTTCAATAAAATATTCTTCACTCCAATTTTTATACCTAAAAAATATGTATCTCTTCTACTACCAAATCTGATCGATTTATGAAAATATGGACATCTTTTCTAAGGGCAATCAAACATTTCAGTATTTTATGCCAGTCACCCTAGTTGAGACTTTGAGTGCTGATTGAAGATGGGTTCTTTGAGACGCTCAAAAAAAAATGTTTAAAATCGCACATTTTTTTAAAGAAAATAGTAATATTCAAATTTTTATAACTTCCTTAGTTTTTGTTGCAAAAAAGTTGAAACGTCTTTTCTTTAAAATGTTAGTCTTTCAAGAATATTTTGTTAAATACCTCATTTTTCATTTTCATTTTTGTATTTCAAGACAATTTTACTAAATACGACACATAGGACTGTATGAAAATTTGTAAATTTAGATAATAATTGTTATACATTTTGAAACAAACATTTACAAACTTAAAATTTGCATAATAACATCAACAGTAACTATAAAAAAACTATATATTTTACAAACAACAGAATCAGCATTGCTTTCTTCAAATTTCAAACAGAATGAATAGAAAAAATAATGCAGTAGAATCCCAAGTATCCTGCCAAATGTCGCACAAGAAATGGTGAGACAAAAAAAAACCTCATTTTTTTTATCACCGATACCTGAAGACAACTTTTTTTCTACAAATAATCACTGTTTTTTTCATGTCATAACATGGTGTTGTTTTCGGGATGAGGTTTTTGGCGTCAACAAAAATCCATAGGTGAAAAATAGAAATTTTATTATTTGCACGAGCATTTCAAAAAAACATTAGCTTTTAATATCGCGTTGCCATTGCATTTACAAAAGCTCTGATTTTTAAAAAAAATAAGTTCATGACTACCGCAAATAAAATCCAGAAAAATGTCATTTTGAGCACGCGATTATACGATATGAAATAAATAGGAAATGCGATATTTTTTAAAGCGAGACAAAAATTTTTTAATCGTTTGCAATACTAAAGTGACTCCTTCAATGAAACCATTAAGATGAATAAAAATATAATTTAACTTGCACAAGCACGTGATGCTTGGCCATTCAAGAAATGATGCTCTGACATGATGCATTGAAATATTCACAGCATATTCAATTTTAATCTTTAATTTAATACTGTTTTCTTATTTCTTATTGAGTTCTACACCCTCTATTTATTTCAAGCCACGTAGAATGTGAACGTAGTCCGGTTAATCATAGAAGCAGTTGCCGGTAACGGTCCAGTTAAAATATAAGGCTCCGTGTTGGTAGCTTATATGTGTTTAAACAACTTCTAACTCTGAAGCTACATGTTTTGGTGCTATATCAGAGTCTAGTCGCTTCATAGTCACTCCAACTTCTTTCCGTTTTTCACCACATCTGAATTTTTTTGTAATACATTTGGCACACCTTAAGCAAACCCTATTTTACCAAAAATCATTTGGAACAATCTAAGAAAAATTTACGAATTCTGTACGTTCTGCGCATTTATAACCGGAAATAGCGGCAACAATTCAGGCCCTTTACATACTGATGAAACAATGATTCACAAGCAGAACGCTGCTCTGTTTCCAGCACAACTTGGATTTTGCACATGACATGTAAGAGAATCTTAGCAAGCTCTCGTTTTTTGTGAGCAATCAATGTTGCCAATACAACGCCTTGCATTTCAGTTATTTCCTTTAATCACGATGAAAGAAAACTATGCCTTATAGTACAGAAACTGGGTAGTCGCAAATCGGATACTTGGAAGTATCCTCGGTGTAATGTAGGCTGTAGTTTTTGCTCTATTTATCTTATGGAAAAAGAATTTATCTGTGATATTTAGATCTAAGAAAAATGATTTTCTTTGTAAACATTATTTCAAATAACAAACTATTTATAAAGAACAATCTCTAAAGTAAGTTTATAAATGGAAATAAAAAACTTCATAAACTTCTTAGCTTCCCAGATGTTTTTATCCACCTTAAAACGCAGTTAAAGCAAAGAAGTTTTTTCCTCCACATTAGATTTTGACCCCCCCCCCCCCCCATCGATTCCAAAGAAATTCAATTTTCAAATGGTTTCAAATTTCAATTTCAAATTTCAAAATGGTAGAAACAATTTATGTTATAAAAGAGAAAGGAATGTTGCTCTTAAATAAACAAACAAAAAGCCGTTTTCTCTTCTTGTGTATATATATATTTTTATTTTTGAGATAGTTTCTTTGTTTTTAAAATTTTTATAGCAAAGTCTCTTAATATTTTTTCAGAATTTTTGTAAATAAGTTGCCAGTTTAATTTTTTTATTTCAATATTTCTGTACTATCTTAAAATATTCCTTTTTTCTCATAATTATTACCAATATACGTACAATTGAATGAGCAAACTTTCTTAGATTTCTTTCTAAATTATTGAATTTAAGCTCCTTAATTTAATAATTTATATTTACCGAATTTCGCTATTTTCATTAATCAATTTTTTATATCTGATAAAAATATGTTGTACTGTCCCGATTGTCTTGAAAAATACTTTAAAAGGCAATAAGTGCTCAGAAAATTATCCTTTTTTAAATAAATATTTGCTGTTTACTAATCATACCCATGTTTAATTGCATATTAATTTCATTTACAGTATTTATCAGCAACCTGGATCGTTGTTTTTACTTTATATGAATGCATTTTAGCGGAAGAATAATTTCAAATTTCAAATAAAATAGTTCATGCAGAATACAATGAATTAAATGATACTCATCCGAAAATTTAACATACATTAATATTGAAAGAAATAGATTATTTTAAGCTTAAAATAGTTCAATTATTCAGCAAGTAAAAAGTAATTTTAAACAAATATCTGCATTAAATTAAAAATAAAATATGCTGCCTTTGTAAAATATTAAAAGGAATAGATTAATTTATGCCTAAAATATTTAAATTATTCTGCGAGGGAAAAGTAAAGTTAAACAAATCTCTGTAAAGATATTTCTTAGAATAACCCTCTTTTAAAATCATTCCTCTTTTTACCGTTTCCAGACGATACGAAATTATGTGCAGAAGATTTCAAAATGAAATGGAGTCGTAGAAAGGTCTGTTAATTGGATGCTCTTGAGAAATTCGACTCGCATTAGCTCTGTTGCTAACGATATTTAAAATGGCTTAAATATTTATCGTTCTCAAAAACACATATAAAATGGAACATTTATTAGTTACCTTCAAAAAGTATTTTAAACTAAAATCAAAAAGAGCGATGAAATCACGTTCAAATATTTAAATTACTATTCAGAGATTGAAATTCATTTTTAAAAAATAATTCAAAATAAAAAGAAATTATTTAGAATTAAATTTTAATTAAAAATATTGAACAAATGGAGAGATGAGATCAACTTTGCCGTTTTTAAATGCATTTATCGATAAACAACTTTCATTATATTTCAAATAATTTTGAAAAAAAAAATCATTTTAAATAAAGAAATTATTTAGAATAAAATATAAATTTTATTGTAAAATTTAATGCTATTATTAAAATTTCTACTTTCAAAATAATTTTAAAATATCGTAGTGTTAATAGACTAAATTTTTCAAAAATTTAAACGAATTTCTGAAAATGTTGAAATTTTAATTTTAAACTATCGCAGTGTTAGTAGACTAAAATTTTCAAAAATTTAAACGTTAGCATATACATAAATATCATTTTTTCAGCCCTTTTTGCTTATACATTTGCAAATAGGTAATTATTTTTGTAAAATGAATTTAAAATTTCATTTTGAAGATTTTTGAAAGATAGTACGCCTTATATTCAATTTGAAATGGATTCCAAAGGAAAGAGTAACTAAAGACTAAGGAATGAAGGTGAAATTCTTTGGGTAATTTGCTAAGGTAGTTGGAAGAGCTCATTCTTCTATCGAAATAGTGATCAATAATTACTAGTAATCGAAACCTGTTATCTCAAAACCACGTAGTGGCTGCCGCCAAACTAGGTCAACTTTATGAGAAAAAAGATACATCTCGAAATCCGTACCTATAAATCAAAAGATTACTGCATCTTAAATAGTAATTGATATCAGAGAAATTATTTAAAAAAAATCTTCTTTTAAACGCTATACGAAGAGTATTGAAAAAGGCTGACAACCACGGCCGTATAGCCGGTGGAAAGCCACCCATTTCAGTTGCCATTAAGTAGAAACGTTAAAGTCTTGCTTATAAGTACTTAAATAAACCTTCCGAGTATTGGGAAAAGTAATATTTACTGACGAAAGCAAGTTTTGTATCTTTGGCATCAAAGGGCTTAAGCAGATGTAGAGAAGCAAGGCACGGCTTTTGAGAAGCAAAATCTTACGCCAACAGTTAAACATGGTGGAGGTGGCCTAATGATTCCGGGATTCGTGACAACAAGTAAAGTAGGTTGATTAAATTTTATAGAATAC
Source organism: Argiope argentata (assembly GCA_026289955.1). Taxonomy (NCBI): domain Eukaryota; kingdom Metazoa; phylum Arthropoda; class Arachnida; order Araneae; family Araneidae; genus Argiope; species Argiope argentata. The sequence continues at coordinate 10,049 of JAOUZG010016779.1, read as the reverse complement.
ACATTAGATTATACGGAACATCTGAATATTTACAAAAATTAAAATAGAGAGCAAAATATTTGAACCTTTGGGGCGAATTTTGGTTTCAACTAAACAATAGTCCAAAACACTCCTCCACAACCGCCAGACTTATACTCCATCGAAAATTTTGAGGCATATTTAAAGGCAATATTCAGCAACATAACATAACACCGAAAGATATGTCGAAAATAGTGATTATTATAGAATGGAATAATATTTCACCTGGGGGAATCGCCAGGTTAGTCCAATATACTTTTAAGTGACTGACAGAGGGTTTTAGACATAAAAGTTATTCAATAGAATATTAAAGTTTAATAGAAAGACCATTTTTTGAAGACTTTCTTCATCTGTACTCAAAATATTTTCAGAAACTTTTTGTGTAATTTTAAATTATTATTACTTTAAAACAATTTTTGTTATATATCTGAAACTATTATTTATGTTTAATGAATTGGTCAAGAAATACTTTGAGTAAAAATTAAATTTACATAGACATTTTAATTCACTTGTATTCCCTCTAGAATATTTACTGTATGTTTGTGCGCGGACATTTTCTGGCTTGCGCACATCACGTATTCACGATTTCTCTTATATATAATTAAATAATATAAGAAGAATTCAAGCTATTGTTTTTCTCCTTCCGGATAACTCTGATAATCAAGTACAATCTCTTTGAAAATTACTGGTTTAATTTTGCGTTATAATTTCCCTCGCTTACAATAAATAAGCCGCAAAATTCCATCGCGCTCCGTTTCTCCCTCGCGAGACCAGACTGATAAGATATTCCGTTTCATGTTCCAATGCACGAAATAGTTTATCAGCTTTCGTTTACGGTCCGCATCGTCTTCTTCTCTGATAATTAGATTTGGTAACCGGATCACATCGCAAAAATCATCGCAACTATTTAGAATAGTTAGGTTACAGGCTCTAACAAGTTTACAGTTAACAACTGCTGTCGTTATACGTTTTCATCAAACCTCTAAAGTTCCTTAAATAAAAATAAAAGTCTGATGCTTTGAGTAATAAAAAAAAAAGGATAAAAGCTTCTATAACGAAATTAACTTAGTAGCGTGGAGTATTCCTTTATAAAACAGCACTAAATATTTAATGGCCTGTGAATAAATATAGTTAGTATCTTTTTTATGAACGAATGAGCCGGCATTTGGCGAGTTCCCAGATTGGGTGAAATAAAATTTAGCGTAAATATTTCTAATCGAGTTCTTTGGGAGTGAATATTTAAATGATTTCTTGCTGCAGTCTTTCAAATTTTATTGGTCTCCAGGTTTCCACTTAAAACGTTAGTTGTTAACAAAAGAATTTCAAATCACTCATCGTTTTCTGCTTGTTTTATGAGGACTTCTGTATGAGGGGAACTCGAAAATAAAACCGTAAAAGGAATTTGAAGGCAATCAATTAAGAAATGAATATGCCATAAGTGGACTTAAAACGAATATATTGAAATATTTTGGAGCAGATCCTTTTTTTTATTTTACTTGAGATTCACTTTGCTCCCATTTTTCAATTCCTACCATTAGTGCACACTCTCCTTATATATATATTAACATATCTCGTTCAAATTTTTAATCGTTAATAAAATATTTTTTATTCATCCACTCCGGTTCAAACACATTTTTTTAAACTTGTGACGGATGACACTCGTTGTTAATACAATTTTTTTAAATATTACATCATTAATTAAATGTAATCTTTAATATTTTAAATAGAGTTTTAGCATTTTGTAACGAAAGTTAAAACCTACAGGCAGTAGCTCGATTGGTAAAATGCGAGGATTTCTGAATTTTTTGCATGAAAAATAAACTATTTATAGTTATTTAAGCCGGTTTCCTGGCACAGAGGTAAGGTGTCTTCCTTGTGTTCTGGGAGTCCCGGTTTGGGCATGGCTTTTCTTCTGTGAGATGTGTGAATGTGCCGCCTCTGTTAAAAGGTGTTGCGTAAGCAAATGTGTGATGTGTGTGTAGTTTAGTCGTACTCTTGGCCCTAGTTGGCTCTACTTCAAAAACAAGAGATGCCCTTTTTGGCTTTTGCCGCTGTATTAGCGTGGTGGGAGTGTCCATGGGCAAGTGCCATAAGTAACAACAACATAATTATTTTATAAAAAGTAACTAAAATAAAAAATTTCTTTGTTGGCTTAAGTAAGAATAGACTTCAATTTTTTATTGTTTTTCATAAATAAAGGCTTGATTTTCTTATGTCTAGAGAGAGAATAAATTCAGAGATGTTTTGAGAGAATAATGTTCGCATAAGTACGTGCGATTCTCGCCACTTGCAGATGCTGCCCCGACCCATTAACATAGATTTTATTGGAAAAACGGGTGAACTCTCCACATTATTTGGAAGATGGGATTGTGTCACACTACCTATATAAATGTTCACATTTTTCGGATTTTACGATGGGATTTTTTTTTCAATGAAGCGAATGTTATTTGAGTTTTTTGGACCTAGTTCAATTTTATAAAAATAAAATCGTTTCTTAAATTACTAAATATTATTTATCAAAAAAGGTTGGAAGTCTCTCTTGAAGTTTATGAGATCTTATTATTTCAGAAATTTTTTATATCGAAGTTACAAAAGTATAAGTTAAACTTCCTTCAAATTATCAAGCCGTGGTGGCCTGGTGGTCAGGACTCGGCCCGAGCCCTACGGCTTCCAGACCCGATTCCATTGAGGAAACGTCGCGTAAGGGAGTCTGTTGTACGTTAAAATTCCAAACATCCTCTCGCTGGTGTGTTAGGGATAGGAGGGTGCCAGCTCAGTTGCCGTCCTCTCTATCTGACAGCGGATCAAAATTACAAGGTTCGTCACAAAATTGCCCTAGTGTTGCTTTAAAAGGGGACGTTAATATAACTAAACTATGTAAACTCCTTCAAATTATTCAATTCCCTCTATGGAACCTTTATCCTATTGATTGGCCAGTAAATTCCTTCTTGATATCTTATCTGAATTATCGCGGAAAAGGTAATCGCACTTTGCATTCATGCTAAGATTTTATTGAGCTGTAAAATATATTGTATTCCACAAAATGTTTAGTGTATTAATTTGAAATTACTCATTTATAGTTTACAATTTTTGAATATTAAAATTTCATACCAGAATAATTTAAATATTTGTAAACAAAAATAATTAATATTAAAATACTTATATTTTCATGCAATCATGAAAAATTCGGACAAAATGTTAAAAGATTGTTAAAAATGCTTCTTTTTTAGAATAAGCATTCTTCGATTTCAATTGAAATCAACAATCCGATTCTTATTTAAAGAATATTATAATTAGTTATAGAAAAAAACTGGAAAACTACAAAGAAATTTATGGAAATAACAATTCTTACTTACGATTGCCATCATTATAATTTCTTGCAATATCTGAAGCCAGTGGAAAAGAAAATAATGTTCTGTCAATAAGCATTGCCAAAAACTATTAGCAAAATGCAAAAATATAACACATAAATATGATTGAAGACACGTCTGCATTTTTATAGCAAATGGCCCCCGGCAAACCTTTTCTTCCTTTACAAACAAAAGTCAAAAGTATTTTCCTTTTTTTTTGTTCACTTTTATTTCATTTCTGATAAGATGTCAAACAAGACACGGGCAATTGTGAATGACAAAGACTTGACATTTTCTAAAAGAAAAAAAAATGAATAATGTCATAAGAACAGGACGCATGATATAAAAAGAATTATTAAATTGTCTTTAAAGAAATGCTGGAAAAATGCTCATCGTTTTCTTTTCGTATTTATAAAAAAAGTTATTTTTTCACTTGTAATCCTGAATAAATAATACATCTCACATTGAAATTGTAAATTATATATATATTATTATCTCTTAAAAAAAGATAAGGAAAATAACAAGTTATCATCTACTATTAAATTTTTTGTTTAGAAAAGCTATTAAATTCAAGCCCAAAGAAAATAACCAATTCCTTTAAGAATATTTTAACTTAAAAAATATATTATAAATAGAACATTATAAAAAACGAAACATTTCTAAATATATTAAGATTATTTTATTACATCGATAATATATGAAAATCATGCATTTGTGAAGATTAAATATAATGCTGCTTTGCTTTGATATAATTGTAAATGTTGAATTTCAACGCATGAACGATGGAAATATGTTTAACAGTCAGCTGAACTTTCATGAAAAGTATCGGAATGAGGAAAACAAACGCAGCATTAATTTTATTATTTTAAGTTATTCGATTTCTGATTCAAAACAAGTCACAATATCCCTTCTCGGATATGAAGAAAACGGATAGAAAAATAATAATATCTGAATTTAGCCTTTAAATAAAAAATTAATCTAAGATGAAATATTTAATTTAAAATTTATAGGTTTTAAAAAATCTATGCAATGAGTCATAAAATGAGTCATAAAACGTTAAAATAACTCAAATAGTTCTAGAGTAAATAAATTCTAACAGAAAGTTTTGAAATTCGATTTGAATACTTAATAAAAAGAACGAAATATTGGTAAAAAATTTCAGACAGACATCTGCGCTATTTATTATTAGTATTATTTAAAAAAATTTCTCTTTGTCGAAAAATTAAAAAAAAAAGAAACAGAATCGTCGAAAAAGGCTTAAAAGTAATTTTCTGTTTATTCCGATTCGAAAAGTGTTATTTTGAGGATTTAGTTGATATCAAAACAGACAATTCTCATAAAATATTCAATTCAAATATTGATTTAGATTATTCATTTTTATAGGTCCATATCCGAATTTCTTCACGAGTAACTCAATTCATTTTCGAGACATCTCCTTCACGTAAGATTAGGTAAACAGTTGAAATTAAAAGAAAATATTTTTCAGATTTTGAAAAGGACTAAAACTTAGAAACTCATCAGAAAATGGAATTCAAAACTTTGATTATAGATTCCAATTTGAGTTCGAATATGATCAAATTTTTAAAGAAAATATTTTCTTTATCTATGGCCCATAAATGAAAGGGGAACTAAAAATTCTTGATGAAAGCTATAACTTTAAATGCAGATTTTGGCAGAAGGGATTTGAATATGTTGTCAAAATGTTCCTTTTAAAGAATCCTTTTTAAAAATTCTTTCATCAAAAAAAATTTTTATTCAAAAAGATTGAAAGTCTATTGAGATAAATATTTTTTATTTTAAATTATAATTTGAAATATTAAATCTATTATAAGCAAGATTATCAAAACTCTCTTTTAAAGTACATGAGTTTACTTCCAGCATATTATCGAAATATATGTGGTTAAGAGGAAGTTTTACTTGACAGTTTGCTCTTTGTGTTTTAATTCTGAGAAATAAACAAAAGGTTTCATAAATTTCTTCTAACTGTTATGGATTGCTGTTCGGTGCAGCTTTGGATTTCATTTGTGTGCTAATCGCATTTTACTTTATCAATTATATGTTTATATCAACTCGCGAGAGATTGAGAATTTTATATAATACCTCTTACTTTTCATAGGTGGAAGAAATTTTCACCTACCAACCAATTAATCCCAAACAGCAATAGAATCAACAAAAGCTAAATGTATGTACTTATTTTGTCAACAAAAATTATGTATTTTTTCATGTCACTAATTTTTTTTCTAAATATATATTTTTCTTTTGACACAGGCACTATTTTTTTTATCCATTAAAGGCTAGAAGTTATTAATATAATGGAAATATTCCATTATCAGAGGTTTTCTTTTTGTTCTTTATACATATGAATAATTGAAATAGATGCTAATCAACAACAAAAAGGAAGCTAATGCCTTCATTATTCCCTAGATCCTTTATTAATATTTGTGGAATACGTTTTGACATGAATACATTTTTTTTTCTTTTTTATTTCTCGAAATGCCATAAATACTAATAAAATATTTCATAAAATAAATTAAATATAAGAAGAGAGAAGCCATTAGAATTCAACTTCTAGATTAAAAAAATAATAAATGAAATATAATATTATTCTCAGTAATTATATTTGACAGCTCAAAAACCAAACTTATTTCCATCCGAGCATATTTATAGTTTTTATTTGAAAAAAAAAGGCTAAAAATAATTTAAAAATTAAGTTTTTATTGTTAGATCAAATAACTGACTGTTTTTTTATAATTCAATACCTAAGAATTTGAATAAAAATAAGTTTGTACCTTGACTTGTAAATATCAGAATATTTTTATTTAAAATAGGAATATCTGAAAAAGGTTATCAAAGTGATAAAACTTACAAACTCTTTTCTCAGGTAAATTTAGAAATTAAATTTTAATTTTAAACATTGAAAAACTAAAATTTATATAATGGTAGATTTTTTTTAAAATGTCACGTTAAAAGCAACCAATGATAATAATATAAATGCCAAAGAAGAATATTGCATTTTAAAGATACATGAAACATGCCATATATTTCTTTCTTGTGCAAATGTTGAAAAGATTTTAATTCTATAAATAAAATGAGAAAACAGAAAATAAAAAATAAGTTAAGTAAATAAGCAAGGCAGTTTGGGTTTAGAATCTGTTTAAGTAAACGAACATAATGAGTATTTAATTTCAACTTTTTGAAGTAATTTTAAAACAAATTGAGTAATTTGTCATTGTTATATTTCACTCATTAATATTTATATAAAGATATTTATTCCAGTTGAGACACAAAAAGAAGCACTCAGTAATGTTTCCAGCTCGTACTAACGAAAAGAAAATATTTATCTGGAAAATATAATGTTTTCTTCTATGAGAGCTGTTCAAGGCCTAAAAATGCATTTAATTTGATAATGTTATTCCTATTCAGAATTCTGCGAGTAGTAAATCTACCGAAAAAATGCAACATTTTAATGAAATTAAAAAATATGAATCTTTTCTCAGTGTCATTATTTTCATTTATGTTCTAACAATTTAATAGCTTATTATTCTTTTCAAGGACTTTGAGAAAAAAAAATCTACATCTCTAAGTTATTTTTCCAAGGCTATTGTGAAAATTTTCTTTTTATTTTAATTCATCTTTTTGCTTATTAATCAAATAGAGGGGAAAAACCATCTTCCTGAGTTTAAAAAAAATTAAAAATTTAGCAAGGAATATAATTCTTATTTTTAAAATAATAATAATTTTTTGAAACATGTAGTTAGTCTTCTGAAGGAATACAAAAAAAAAAAAAAAACCCGAATGAAAATATTAAGAACAACTTTCAAAACTGGAGTAAATGTAGTGAGAATCTACTTAATTGTGCGTGAAAAATCTGTAGTCGGTTTATTCTTTCTTTATTAAAGAAAAAATGTGCAGAAACAATAAAAAGTGCTACGTTTAATATTAAATATGATATGGAAGCATAAAAAATCGAGATTATGTATTTTTGAAATGACAATTGAAAGAAGCGAAAATATATATATACAGATTTATAGATTAATTATTGTGAAATTTCAATTGCTCAGAGACGATTTCTTCTTCCAGCATATTATTATCAAGTCTTGCAGGATATTTCAATATTCTTTCTATAAAGTTTTAATATAAACAAAAGCAGGTTAAACTGGAGAGTAATCTG
>JAOUZG010016761.1:764794-775549 GCA_026289955.1 Argiope argentata | reverse complement strand
ATATATATATATATCCCTGTCTGGGAGAGTTGCGTATAGCAACACTGACGATATATTATATTAAGGCATACTTCATAAACATCGCATTTTGAAGCAACGTTTGGATTGTTTTGGGATAGAACATGTAATTCCGAAAAATAGTCCAACGACGAGAATAACGCCTAACCCGGCTTTTCCTCTCCCCTTTCTGCACCTCACTCAGGGATGTAAACAAGACAAGGGCAGAAGTAGGTAAGGAGAGAGAAATCATTTATCCCTGGTCTTATATACGATGAGATTTTAAAAGGGATTTCTCTACACGTGCCTTTTTAGCCAAGAAAAATATAGGGAACTTTTAGAAAAATTTCTTTAGATCAACAATATTTTATTCCTTCGCTCGCCGAGTGAGAAGCGCTGACGAGAAAATTTTGACGGAGCTTTTGTTGCATTAATTGAATAGAAATAGAGAATTGCGATCGGGAATATTTTAGAATGAAGTTACTATGGGCTACATTAAGATAAAACTTTGGAAATTAATTAGGGTTTCTTTAGTTTTAAAAATATCATTACATATTATTTATAAGCAAAAATAAATAAAGCTGTTGAATATTTTTATGATATCCCGAATGAGTGGTTAAACTATAAAGATAAATATTTATAATTATAGAATCACGAATACAATTAAAACATAAACATTTTTCAAAAAATAATCCCTTCTCTCCTTTATTATAAAAAACAAACCTACTTGAAGAAAGCCCGGTGTTCCACGCAACACTTCCACAGGTGCTTGCAGGCTCTTTTGCTGGGGAGCTCGAACCCGTAAGTATTCTGTTCATTCTGTAAAACATAACATTTCTCAATAATTTATTAATTGGATTCTAATTAATATATTGTGAAAGCACGTTTGAAATTCCTAATTCATTTGTGCAATAAATATCAATTAAGAAGATAGTTGTAAGTTTTTATAGCTGAAATACATAGAGGTAAAAAAAACACGACAATGATCGTGAACTAAGATAATCTTACAGAGGCTCTTTGTGGTTACCTAATCCACGGTTGATTTTAATGAGAAGCGACGGGCATGTGACTAGAGAATAGTCATCGGTCTCCCAAAACTTTCTCGAAGATACTCTAATAAACTTGCCAAACCAGAAAGCAACCTGCATGACATTGGCGTACAATAATTCCGAAATATTATCTTTTGGTGTGAATTGAGAATTTTAACTGGACCTATTGGGTCATAGTCGGCGAGTTTTTTTGGCGATTAATCCCTGGCATGATGTTAACAGTATCTAAAAATTGAATTGACGCTCTAAACTCGTTTTTCTCAATCGATTAATATAAAGATTCGACACACAACCGTACTTGTAATTGCAAAATTAAATAGCTAATGTGATATATTAACGCCAATACGTTTTTGAATCAACACTTTTACCTGTTTCTGAAAGTAAAGGTCGGCAAAACGGTCAATTCGCTGTTAAATTCAACTCAAACTTTGACCTTTGTCTACACCATGAATGATAAATCTGCATATGGAATTTTATTAATCTGGCTCGATTAGTTTTGCCGTTATTGTTTAAACTTATATTCGAACATCCTTACTTCAACTGAATAAATTTTACTCAAAATTTGATAAAAATCTACAAATTTGGTGTTAAGACTGCATACGAAATTTCAAATGGCAGTCTCCAAAACTTTTTAAAGTTAACTTTGTCAGAGACATACAAAAGGACATTTTCTAACAATGTGTTTTTCGAACGCAGGGAGATTTAAAACATGAAGTTTCGCCGAAATATCGAGATCAAATCTTTTGACAATTAATACACTTCCTCTATACAAAGTATACGATAAAGTAAAAAGAGGACCCGGAAATAGCAATGACAGGTTTTACATATAAGGAAAAAGGATGCTCCTCCTTTGTAATATAAAAACAAAAAAAATTATGTCAACAACAAAGGAGATCCCTCTATATTGGGCAATAGGGAAACTCGCCCTAAAACAGTTACAGCTATAACCATTATATTAGACTTTAAGAGATTTAAGATAAATATTTTTTAAAAATTAAGTCAATTCCCACTTTGGTCAACAAAAAAATTTATTTTAGTTAGTTTTTATTAAATAATTACAATTAATATGAATAATTTATCAAAACATTATTGATTTTTCAAGAACTGAACCCGCAATTCTTTACTTTCACGTGAAAAATACTGAAATCCTCGAATTTTACCGATTGAGTTATTGCCTGCTAATTTCAATCTTCATTACAAACTGCTAAAACTCTATTTAAAGTACTAAAAATAAATTAAATTTTATTGATGAATTAATATCTGAAAAAACCGTAATAATATCGAGTGTCATCTCCTACAAGTTCAAAAAAAATGTATAAAAAGTATTTTATTACTAATTGAAAATTTAAACTATATATATATGTATATATATATAAACTAATAGCAGAAATTGAATAAAAATTTAATTTAAAAGCAAAGATGGATTGAATTTTTGCATGTATGTAACACATTCCCAAAGGAAAAATATTAATTCATTCTTTTATTTTGTATCCACTCCGATATTTTGAATACTTTCTATAAAAAGAGAGAATCTGAAAGAATGTTATTTTATGTTAACGATGCTCATATATTATTGACACTAACAATTTTAAATGTAAAATCCCGCTCAGCTTAAATATTAATTCCTTCTCTACTGACTTTTATAAATTTATCGTGAATTCGAATTCATGTTCATATAATCTATATGCGTACTTCTAAAAAGTTAAACTTTCAATGATACAATCTCTATAGTAAAAAATACCTAAATTAAGAGATTGATTCTGATAATCGCTCCATTATATATTTAACCAACATGCATTAAAATATTTATGAGCATAAAGGAAAGATAATTCGCGGAAGAAATTTATTCTAAAATTTAACATGTTAAATGTTATGTCTTGAGTCGCAATGCCACTTGTGTGGCGTTTTAAATGTTGCACAGACATGCAACTGTAAATTTCTATTTGATATACATAAAGAAGCCACCAAAAAAATAAAGACTTCAACCAACATTCACTGGACACGAGCATACTAATTCTTTTAGAAGAAACAGTGATCACAATCAGTTTGGCATTTTACATGAAAGAAATGTCAGTCGATATAAAATTGCTATCATTGCTATTCAAGGTAAGTAAAAGAGGCAATATTGCATGCATTATAATAAAGAGTTTTGCAGTTGCAGGTGCAGATAGGATACTTACACTTTTATCTTTTGCCCTGATCATGAAATATTTCCTTTTATAGTACACCTTCGTTATCCTGGGCCTGAAAAATGATGGTAATCATTTAATCAGAGAAAAAAAGAGCTACTGCAATGAGATACGCATCAAACTGAAATAGTACGATACGCTTATCGCAGATTTGTTTTATTACACTCACCAGAAATAATTTCCGACTTTCGTCTTGTTTCGAAGCACAAGAATGCCGCTTGGTGTGAGCCCTAAGTAATATTCTATGCTATCTTCACCCTGGGAAAAAGAAAGAAAAAGGACTCTTTAAAAGAATGCATATTGAAATTAAATGAACAAATGAAAAATTTTATTTAAATATCACCATAATAAAATAAATTCCGGCAAGCAAAGTCCCGGATTGTGCAATGTCCATTTTGATAAGTTAACTATCTTCTAAAAAAGTCTGAGAAAATTTGGAAAAAGAGAATCTTTTTCGAGTCACTCGTTAGGAACAGAATGCTTCATTTTGAGATGTGGTCAGATGTGGTTGAAAATGGCAATTGTTCCACCTCTCTCTCATATTTTAATGTCAGCTTGCGGAATGATGGATTTGGACTAGGCCAGTAGGCAGTGCATGCGTAGAGAAGATGAAAAATGCTGTTCGGTCCATGGCAAGTACTTGTCCCAGTGGGACAACAATTGTATTGTATTGTATTTTTTTTCCTTACTGGACATGCATTTGTAGAATTTGGCAAAGCTTTTGGTGAGAAAAAAATGATCACTTATCAAAGAATAATTCCGACATTTGTTGATCTTGTGGCGCTATCCTTATAAGCCAGATAACATCTACGATACTGAAGTCGACTTTTGTATCATGGTCATGTTACTCGGCTACTGACCCTAGAGTCGAAGGTTCGTACTACGACCTTCACTCGCGACACTCTTTATGATGCGAGGTTGCGTTCTCTTTTTCCTTTTATTTGCCTAATTATCTAAAATTTTCCAAATTTAGGCATGTTGACATTTTTTTATATTTAAAATGTTTCTTTACGTAAATATCCATCATTTTAACACGATGCACAGTGATAAAGAAAAATCCAGGGCGGCCAAAAAGATAATTTATAGGCAAGCATAGAATGCCTTAATTTGTTTTATGAAATTCTGGCAAACATAAATCAGTCCCTTTCTGCGCATGCATAGGTGTGTTATAAGACGGCAATGCCTATTGGCCGTCTTATAACACACCTATTGTGAACTCGGTAGATGAGTAATCCAACGCAAAATAAGAGTAATCCAACAGGCCATATACTGTCCTTTCTCGGATTTGGAAACATTCCTCGCTTTTCCGGATACATCAGGTATCGGAAGCCATTTATTTCTTCTATAAAAGGGATGAGAGGAAAGATGAAAGGAGGAGATATCTACATTTAGCAATACGGAGAATTCAGATTAAGTGCAGAATTAAGAGGCGTAATAGCCGCTCACTTTTCTACGAAGATCATTAGTGGGAAAGTGATAGTTTCTGGATCCTGAAACGAACAGTATGTAACGAATCTTCATGAAATTGTGAATATAATCCTATATTCCATTCCGCAAGTTTAACTGTCGCAAGATTTGAAGCAATCGCCAATACTAATATTGTTGCATTTTTAAAACGTTTTTTTATTAGGTAACATGCAAATTTAAGAAAGAAATAATTTGAATAATACTTTGACTTTCGTTTTGACTACAAAAGTCATCAGCAAACGCAGCAAAGATTTTCTAAAAATTTTCTGAACACAATTTTTTCAAACTTCGATACGATTTTTTTTTAATTTTTAAAGTCAAAAATTTTTGCTTGCTCATAAATATCCAAAATTTTATGAATTGCTTCATTTCCTGAAAAAATTCATAGTCCAATTGTCCACTTTTTAATGCACACCCACAAGTGGTGGATCTAGGCATTTTGCGGTCCTAAACAATACAAATTATGAGACGCACACTTTTAATGAACCGATATATTCTTTTCACATTGCAAGACATTTAACACGTTAAATTCAATCAGTACGCTATGCTTTTTTTAGATTAATTTATTTTATTTTACTAACTCGCTTAAAATGCATGCGTTTGCGTTCATTCATTCAATATTCTCACAATTGCACGGCATTCACGCTTATAGGCAATAATATTTAAGCAAACATCCAACGTATGTATATGAATAGTGTAAAAAACAGAGAGAATGTGATGAAGCAGAAGGAATCCGACCATTTATAATTGACTAAAAGTTAATATTACTTAAGTATTTTATAACTCACTGAGTTTGTAATGTGGAAAAAATTGCTTATTTCTCTTTTCATTGAATTTGCATTTTTTACAAATTTATTTATTTAACGACTAGGCTAACACCTTTTTCTAATCCACTTGCTTGAGGCTTCCTTAGCTCAGTGCCTATCGGCCGCCATCTATCCTGTCTAATAGGAATCCGCTTCTAACTGACATATATCCATCAATCATGTAACCTGTCATTCAGAAGGTTTTAAATCGAACTAAAATAGAATGCCACCTAATACGTTTATTTGTGTATTTCAACACACTTATATATATTAAAAACTTAGTTATTACTCCTAAAGTGAGTGATAACGATCCTTTTTTTATAGAATCGACTTGTATTAATGAAAGATGGGGCAGAAATCTCCCTTCCTCTCTCTTGAAAAAAAGATGTAAGAAGTAAATTAACTGACGTGCATAGCAACCTGTTGTTATTATAAACTTAATAATGCAGATAGCAATTGTGCGCTTCACTTCAAACTTGAAGACAAAGGTGTTTTTTTTTTTTTAAATCCCGTCAATTTTCGATCGTTTGCAAAATTAACTATATTGTCAACAGACAACTATAAATAGTGCATACTAAGGCCATAAAAAACATAGCATGATATTGTTATAATTAGAATCACAAATACAATTATGATTTAATGAATAGCAAATTTCTGATTCGTCAGCTCGTTTTTTTATGTAATAAATTCTCCCCCCCCCGGAGGGCACCTCTAAATGAGGATGAGATGCTTCCAGCATGGGGGTTGGATCGCACCACCCTGGAGGGTGCACAGATAGCTCAGCTTAAGCTCCCCTCCCCATCGATATCAGAACGTACTTCCTACAGGAAAGGTTGAGTCGTGGCCGATGATGCCTTTTGGATTCAACCACAGTTCCCACCAATGTTGATGTTGAGGCTGTCCAATCATTCAGTTTTATAGATTATATCAGTGTACCTGATATAAACCATAGGACGGGTCGAAAAATCTAGTATGACTTATTTAATCATTTTTTTTATTTTGAATTTAATCATTTTTTTAATTATTGATTGAATTTGTAATGGTCCTGTATCGTGAATAATCTAAAGTTTACTCTGTTTTTAAAAGCAAAAATTTATGAAGAGGAAGGGATATTAAAAATGATATAATTCATTATCATTTTAAGAAAGAAAAAAAAACTGCTCTTAGTCATACTTACTAGTACAGGATGCAGATCTATACCGTACATATCTAGCCATTTTATTCGATCTAGAAAATTAATCTCAGCTACAGCTGGAACAGTCCCACTGTAAAAAAAAGAAGGAAAAAAGTCTTAATTAAATACTATTCACGTTTCCTTCTCTAAAAATGTAATGCTTAGATATGAATTTTAAACAATCTTGTGGTTAGAATTAGTCTATTTTTAAATTATTTTACAAAAAATAATGTAAACGTATTAAAAAATAAATTAATCTGTTGAACCTTTATTTTTTTTATCTTTCTAAAAGGAAAGCGACGAGAAATAAGAAAATATTTAATTACTAAAACGAAAGTGTGAAAGGATATATGTTATTATTAAAAACTAAACTGATCCTTGTGAACGTAAGGGCGTCAAAAATTAAATTATGTCAGGATAGACGATTAAGTTAAAATGCATTTAATGAAATGAAAGGACATAATTTAGAAGGGAACAAAACTATTTGGAACAGTAACATTTAATTAAAAATGTAAATTAAGATTATACTCGGGGTAACATGTTTACCATTTGAACTAATTGTTTATAGCAGAGATCGTTAGAGGGCCAAGGAAAATAGTTACGGTTACATTCTCTTAAATGTAAGTAACACATAAATGAGACGATATTTTGATGATAATAAAATTCCAAAATTCATCAGAAAGGGTGGGTGTTTAAAACTGATGTATAATTAGAGCAAAACACAAAAATTAATTGTTTATCGCTTTTTTTTTCATTTCCCAAAAGCGTTCGTAAAGCATCAAGAAAAATAACGAATTTCTAGAAAATCCAATATCACATCAAAAATAATATTTTGACAAAAGAAATTACAGGTAACACAGGAATAGACATAATTTTTTTCCTTTGCATCTTTCTAAATGCTTAAAATTTAATATAATCTGGAGCGAAAAGCAACCAATAAAAAAATGAAATGAAAACAATTCACGGAGGAAAAAACACGTTACCAGAGTCCTTTGTGGATCTCCATGGCTTTGGATTCCAGGTCTTTCGTCTGATTAGGTACAAAATTAAACTCAGACGCATATCCTGGTAAATGCCGACGAGGATCATAGTCTCCCAGCTCAGCTGAAAGGATAAAAAAGGGAATAAGTTAGAAAAAGTTGCTAAAGACTTATATATAAAAACGGGATTGCATTGGAGGACGTTTAAATAAAAATAACAAGCTTGAAGCAAATGCATAAAATATAGTTTACAGAATAGTAATAAACGAACTAAAATACACTTATACTATGACATTTTTATTCATGGAAAAAATCAAGTTGTCGCTTATTTGTTTGGAGTCGTCAGCAATTAAAACTAATAAATAAATTGAAACCATTTTTCACCGCCAAATTGTGGAAAAAAAAGGGGAAATGAATTCCATAAAAAAAAAGAAAAAGAAAAAAGTACTAAATTTCGTCGATGAAATGTCTTGAACTCATGAAAGATCAGTGCATTGGAAATACTTCCAAGTGAGCTAGAGGGTCTTAAGGCTCATTAATAAAAAGATCTAAAGGGACGAGACTCTTCATAGCTTCATTATGAGGAAGATGAAAATAATAGCCAAGTTTCAGAAACTGTAATTTGATTATTTTCTACATTCCACATTTCACAAGACAAAAGAAAGACGAACATGAAAATACATGGCATTCACTGGAATACTATCTAATAATGACTCCTTCAAAAGATAATGGGAAATATACATTGATGTTAATCTGGTAACGCCATCTATTGTATCAAAAGAGAAGGTAGTAGGGTTGTGTAACCAATACAAAGATAATTTTCTGCATGCTGTAATAACATTCATTTCAATACATGTATTTTTTTAATCGATGGAACAACAAAGCAATTTTTCATGATATTTGTAACCTGTTTTTTTTCCGACAACACTACAATTTCTCAAACCGGTAATTATTGCTACTTTTTTTTGTAAAAATGTATCTTTATGGTTTACAGTCTATATAGGAAATTTAGATTTATTTCGTTCGTTAGTTTTTCGAAACGGAGATCATTTTATGGACACTCTGAGACTATTTACTTCTATAAAATTTTAAAATTCTTAGTGATTTTAATGAACCCTTAATTTTTTCTTCCCAACGTTCTATATTTATAACTCCTCCAAGAAGTTTTAGAACATTGTCGATAGTTATTTGTAAACGCCAGATAAAAATGTAAAAAAATTCATTTAAATTATATTAAGCCTTCACTGAACAAGCATTAATAAATACAATGAGTAATTCCCGAGATGGATGAGCGTGATGGCCAGTGGGAAATTTCACAAATCATAGATTTAAAATGATATCAGGCGTATTTTGAGACAGCTAAAATCGAAAAGCCGACCACGCATAATCAAGAAATGTTAAATGAAATTAAAATTCGCTGATACAGAATAGAGGATATTCATCATTTTCAGATAACCAAAACTCAATTAATTCCATGCTGTTAACTGTCATGTTTTAATAGATTGTCACAAGAGAACTCGATCAGATTATGTTTAGCGGCCATCAATAATAAAAGTAACATAAATGAATTATTAATAAGATTTTTGTAATTTTGAAAGTATATTTCTTGATGCAGATTATAAGAGTTGTGAAAAAATTTAAAATGTTAAGACTGTAAAGAAAATTATGGAAATTATGTGATACCTCTCCGCACCTCTGCGAAGAAATTCCCGGGATACCTTGGAAAACATTGTTTTAAACCACTGGAGACCATCCCCATCAGAGTAAAAAAAAATCGAAATATTTTAAACTGAAAAAAAATGTTATCTATACCAATTACTCAACTTGCTCACGAAAAAAAAAAAAAAAGAAAGAAAAACCGTTGCTTTAAAGGATGCTGAATAATTTTTTTAAAGAAAAGCTAATTACTGTCAGTTTTAAATTAAAACTTCTAATTCCTTTTGGTGGCACGCTAAAATCTTTACAGCATACTTATTTATTTTACTCAACATCATTTAGAAGAAAAAAAGAGTTATCGAGTGGCAGCTCAAATATGAATAGTTTCTTTTGCAATTTTTAAGATAGCCGAGTCACTTTTAAAAGAAGGGCTTTAATTCATTATCATATTACATATATAATTTCGCAGTCATCAATTTTACTTTATTTCTCATTTTCACTTGTATCCAATATTGAAATCTATGCTGTCTTGTTTTACATTATACTCTTCATTATCCACAATAAACATGCCTGAATAGATTTAATCACAAAGTTTTAACTCCAATTTAGAGCCAGCAATAACTCTGCAGAACCACATATATTTTTAAAAATAGATTTTAGTTTAATTTCAATATAAATTGTTTCGAAGTAATAAATATTAAGACAAACTAGGTTTTAGTTTTTTTTAGTTTTATAGTAACTTCCCGTTGTAAAGCAACACTAGAACTATTTTCAGAGAAGTGCATCGTAGTTTCGAACCGCAGTCATATGACGAGGATCCCCCTCTCCACACCACACCAGCGGAAGGACATTTGGGCATGACGGATTTAACGTTCAACTGACCCCCTGACACGACGGCTCTTTGGTGGAATCGGGCTACGAACCTGAAACCCTACAGGCTCACGTGACTAGACCTCACCACCAGGCCACTGAGGCCCTTAAGACAAACTGGGAGAGCGAAATATTGAGTCGTGATTCACCTTAAAGAAAATTAATTTCAGTATCTTCAAAATAAACAAAAAATGATTTGTAACTCAATATTACACTGCTTAGTAAATAAATCTGAAAACGCGAGGAAATTCTTAAGAATGGTGCTCGGAAATTAAAACAATATATTTATTTAAATATAACATGTTTGAGAACGTAACACTTCTACATCCAAATGAAAGAACAAATATTACAGATAAGTACGGTGTAAAAAAATGCAATGCCTCTGAGAATAGACAGTTGTGTATTAGTGTACGGGATAATATCAATGGAGACACTCATATATGATTATGTAGTCCTGCTTCTCATTTTTATCTTATTTGAGGCTTTAAATTAAAACGAACACACTTTAAAAAAAATTTTAGAATTTATATTCTTCTAGGCTCGGCAATATACTTAAAGCAATTATAT
>JAOUZG010016761.1:733879-756305 GCA_026289955.1 Argiope argentata | reverse complement strand
CACACACACACACACACACACACACACACACACACACACACACACACCTGAAGTAACAATATCTCGAAATTTTGCTTAATGGGTGAGCCAGACATTTACGTTTTTAATAATTCTAGTAGTAATGAGATTGGTTTGCGTTTGAAATGTTAATATGCACACTACTAAAAGAACGTATAGAATACTTAATATTATTGGAGATAAGTGATATCTTGTTTGATAACGCATTGGTCAATTTTACGTGGGGCTTGCGAAGTAGCCAGTAAGAAGGAAGGAAAGAGATCGAAACCCAGAGACAGCAGCGTTACATTACGAGTGGCTTAAGAATACTGGATTGTTAATGAAATGCAAATGTGTAGATACAGTTATGTACAACATAATTAAATAAAAAAAGTAATTCAACAGACTCTTATTCGTAAATTGGGATATTCTACGGGGGAATTAACCACAATCATATATAAATGATACAAAACGAAGTTTATCTAGGATGATATTCTTATTAAATACATAGAAAATTAAGTTTAAAAAATGCCATTTAAATGGATAAACCAATTGTTGGATGCATTTGTGATTTTAATTATAATTGTCTTTATTTTATTAGTTTTATTCTCGTGTTCTTTTTTGTTTTCTCTTTGTTTTTTATTATCATTTAAATATTTCACACTGTATCTGGCAACCAATTAAATGTTCAATTAGCAATTTGTTTTTGGCAACAGCTGCTATGTTGTTATTGGCTTGAGCCACACTCTGGTAGTCGTTCTGTAAAATTTTTTCTAAGCGTGTTTGCACTTTAAGAAGATCTGTAACAATCACCAATTAAAGACTTAAAATGTGTTTTTAATTCAAAGAACTGTTGTGTCAAATAAAATACCTTGTAACTTTATTGTCAGTAAATTTTTTTATCCAATACTTAACAGTGTATTTAAAGAGACCTCATTTCCCATAAAAAAATTAAATGAATCAGTTTCAAGCTCCTCCCTTTAGAAGGGACGATTTATCTTTCGTTCCGAGCCTTTCGTCTCGACCCTTCTCCTGAGAGGGGAAAAAATGGACACCAACCTTTATTTACGGAACTGCTCAACAATACAAGGAAATGCGAGAAAAAAATGATTAATGAGAAAATAAATTGCCATCATACGGTCTGGTGATCTCATGTGGGTGTAGAAGGTTACTCGACAGTTTAGTGTTACTTAGTATCTCAATCAGGTGATGATTGATATTTGCTGTCGTCCTGGGAGTCAGGAGAGGCACGATTATAAAAAAAAATGGAGAAAATATATCTGCACTCCTCAAGTTTATCTCTGAAACACGAGAAGTTCCAACTCCTGATTAATATTAATTGAGAAATTAAGCAACGCACACCTCCTTCGGCCAGTGCTAACAGAAAGTATTCCCCAATTTGTTTACGTTCGTTAATTATTGCCCTTTTTTTGGTATAATTATAAGGCGGAATGAGGTTTTTATCGATGATCATACATTATTCATAAAAATGTCTTCAAACGCTAGAGAGTGATCTCAGATTTCACTCTCAACCTATTTAAACTCTTTTATACAAACTCAATTCGCATAAAACCAGAAATTCAACTTATAAAAGGAAATATAGAATATAATATTTTTTTAACTTTATTAGAATTACTTTAATAAATGTACATTTAAGAGTAAAATTTTACCAGAATAGTGGACAATTAACTGTTTATGGTTGATTACCTTTGAAACCAGGTACAACTTCTAAAACAAGAATCATTATGCTGTTCTTTGCTTCCAGTAGCTCGAATGAAATGTAGAATTCCCTCAGAATTTGTTCATGCTTTACAAGTTTTTCCAATCTGTGAAATTCTTAGCAATTTTCCTTTTCCATCGATTGTTTTTTTAAATTATAATTTCTGCTATTGATGAAAACTTTATAAAATACCGGGATAATTTTTTTAAAATAAATGTGTATTTTCGTAAAAATGTCAAATATTTTTTTTTAAAAAAAAAAGGTATCCTGTTTAATGTATTTTACATCAACTTTTAATTTGCATGTTTAATAACATACGAGAAATATATTAAAATTTTTAAATACCACTTAAACTGAAATTTTTGAAAATATTTGTTTACCAACAACAGCAAAAATAGGTAATGTTAAAAGATAAAAGATTTTTTTTATGTTTACCATACTAAAATCTAAAATTTAGCCTGAAACTACATATTACAAATTCTGATGTCTACAAACTTCTGAAAAAGAAAAAAAAACATTTCTTTTAGATATTACCATATAAGTTTCTTTGACTTTCTTGGCCTTTCATTTAAAAAGAGAATGCATTTCATTTTCATCTTATATTTTGTATAGTTCATAGAATTTCAGAAAACGAGATATATTAAAATCGATAATTTTTTAATACCACTTAAATTGGAATAATGTGGAAATACTTGTTTACCAACAACAGCAAAAAGAGGGAAAGTTAAAATATAATAGACTTTTTTTAAATGTTTACCACACTGAAATCTAAAATTTAGCCTGAAACTACATCATGTTTACCATTACATGAAACTACATTATGTTCAAAAATAGCTATAGTTTTTACAATTATCTGATATTAAAATAGAACTGGCCAATTTTCAATACATTCCCTAAAAAAATATTTCATTACACGTTCTGAGAAAAGTTACGATTTCAATTTACGAACAATCACTTACATTCCCAGATAAAACATTCAGCCATTTGGATTGTATATTTTAAAGAAACAGCATTTTACGAATGAGAAATCATCTCATTAACTCTTTCCAAACGAGATGTAAAATATTTACATTCCCTCGGGGAAGTTTTCGAACTGTTTGGAAAACACATCGAGTTTTCGAACAGCATATATATTTAACTAATTTCATGCGAGGTTAAAACACTCTGGCGAGTAACTAATATCACTATCCTCTAAACTTTCTCCGTTTGTGTGTATCGTTATAATAACATGTTACGCGGTTCAGGGTGCGGACGGGCAAAAACAATCGAATTTTTCGAACAAAAAGGAAAGAAAGAAAAACAGTGTAAACTAGCAAATCGTTCAGACCAAACAAAGGCGAAAACTTGACTCCGAGCATCGAATTCGAAAGGAAAACAAAGAAAAACACCTGGATTCATATCACGATTTGTGTATTCCGGCACGTAAAATAATCTGTCTGTCGAAATTATGATTTGAATAAACACAGCATCGGGCTTCCTATGGCATAATAACAGAACAGCAATAGAGGGAGAAAAAGAGATGGAACAGAAATTAATTTGTCTCGCAGGGACTGAAGAGTTATGGACGAGTGGGTTGCTGTTGTCACGACTCTGCCTCAATCGCACGAGGCTACATTGATGCAAATTTGAGTAAAAAGCCAAAGGGCTACTGAATTTTTCTTCTTTTTTGAGTAAGAAGAAAGAAAATAACTATCGCCCTGCTCTTTCACGGAAAGAGAGAAAATACTGACCTTTAGAAAGTGTGTCAATCGACAGGAAAGCTGAGCTCTATGCACAAAAGGTTGCCTTAAAAGGATACTTCATAGTCACTGATAATTGAAAATTATTAAAGAGAGAAACAGACGATAAATATTTGCTCGAAAGAAAGATCTTGAAATATTTCCGCCTGTGAGACTTGACTCAAAAGCAAGCCTTAAAAAATGTGCCGAATAAGATCTAATATTATTAATAAAGAAAATAGATATCAAAAAGGACCCATTTTCTAAGAAATAACAGTTAATAAGAACATAATTTAACAGTTATAAAAAATACATTAATTTTTTAAAAGAAAAATGGCATAGGCAAACGAGAAAAAATATGCTATTATGAAAAAGTTCTTTAAATGATATTACCTAGAAAACGCAAATTAATATTTTTCATAAAAGAAATGGATGGAAAAAAGAACCCTCCCCCTCCACTAAGAATTTTTTTTAATGATATCGGTGAAAACTTTTATAGTTTGCTTAAAGGAAAAGAATGTATGAAAAAGAACTCGCAAGTAATAAAAATTGCTTCTCAGAAATCATTTTGAATAGAAAGAATCCGTACATTAAATATATGGGTTGAAAACGATATAATTTCGGAATTGTTGAAAATAATTTCAGGATATTTTTTTTCCAACCATGTGAAACAATTCATTTATAACGCAACAATTTTCGGTTCTATTCCGTTAAGTTCAACAGCGGTCAAATTATTTACTAAAATTCATTACTGTTACAATAACATTCGAGATTTCGTTTTTTCGCCATTTTCGAAATGGAAAATAGTTGTACTTAATGCATGATTTGACAATGGTCGAAAAAAATCGTCTATGATGGTATGTTAACAACCTGTTTTGTTTTACCGTTGACAATTGAGGTTTTTGCATAAATATTGTTATTAAGATACTGATACTAAGGACATGTTTATTCCAATGACGCATACTTCGCTTAATCTGTAGCAAGAACTCCAGGTGAATAGTTAAATAATAAATCTTTTTGAATTTTTTTAGATTATTTAAATATAGTTCTATGCATTAAAAAAGCTCACTTTAACATAGTTTATGAGAAATTTTCATCTCCATTAATAATGATATTAATTTGTCAGAAAAGGGTTTCGTTAAACTGTTAATGCTGAAAGTTTTCATTTTGTTAAGAATAAAGAAAAATCTTAATTTTAAGGGTTTAAACTTTTTTGTGTGATGTTTCTCGGATATTTAGACCATGATCCTTTTAATTTAAGGGAAAGTTTAAATTTAAAAAGGAATCTCGACTTATCTATCATTCTGTTTTTTTTATCCCAATATCTCATTAATTTTTCGCGCATATATTAATATTCTAATGATGACATTAAATCCTATAATCAGAATTTTTTTCCCTGTGTTTCTAAGAACGGCAAAACAGAGATCTTTTTTTTTATGGAGAGTAAATTTTGATCCTCAAAAGAGTGAGAGCGAATAGCAAAATAAAGTTGAATGAACTGAAGACTTTAAGACTTTTAAGAATAAATGAATAAATAACAGAGGAAATAACTGAGAAAAATAAACTGCTTATAAAAATCCCTTTTGTTTCTGTATATGTGTGTGAAGTTAAATCAATAACTTTTTTTCTTTTAACTTTCAGCAGGCTATGCCATTTTGAAAATTTGTCTTCTACCAACCTTGATTATTTATTTCATGCTAAACTAAAATTATGAAGAGATTTAAATCATGTATGTATAATTTTTTTTAAAACTTTTAAGACAGAAATAATTTGCATTATATTTCCTTTTTCTAACGGTTTTATAACTTCACTGCTTTCTCTTTTAATACAATAGATGGCGTTACCTCATTAACATCAAGGTATATTTCCCATGATAGTTCTTAAAGAAAATTATTAGTTTGTATTCTAAGTGAGTGTCGTGTATTTTCGTGTTCGCGTTTGTTTTGTCTTGTGAAATGTGGAACTTGGAAAATAATTAAGTAACTATTCCTGAAACTTGTCTATTATTTTCATCTACCTAATAATAAAGTTATAAAGATTCTCGTCCTTTTACAAATTATTATTTATTTCCTGAATATTGCGAGGACTGTTACGCAAGAGAAGTATGTGTCAGTATGATTATAAAATGTCCACAGTGGAATAAAAAATAAATTTAACTAACATGAACTAAATAAGCAAAACAATGGAAAGAAAAAAAAAACAGAAAAATTAAATACATAAATTAAACCAAATCTTGAGTATATTTCAGTTTCCTTTACAGTGGCGCCCAGCGAAATTTATAAAACGAAAGCGAAAAAATCATTTTTCTCTCTTAAACAAAGAACTAAAATATTGATTCGTGAAGGTATACTGTTTAGCAAAAAAGAAAAAAAAAACCTTTCAGAATCAAAAAGTTGCTTTAAAAAGAACAATAATAAAGAAATAAAATTTAGTCTTTTTATGGAAAGAAGTAGTAAACGAAATACACCTGAAGAAAAATTTAATCATAAATAAGAACTGTCTTTTTGAAAAAAAATTGATTGTTATTAGTAAATATTTTTAACTATCAACACATTATTTTACTAATTTGAATAATTATTTGCTGCCAACATTATACATTGAAAAGAATTCAATTATTTCATGTAATTTCAATATTTAATTGACAATAGAGATATCAATAAAAACTATAATAAAAAATTTTAATTGAATGCATACCTTGTTATTTCTTCCAAAAGTTTACATGGATCTGAAGCGTAAAATTTCACTCCGAAATAGAAGGTAAATGTTTCCAGTCCTATAAAAAAATTTGCAAATTAATTATAATGATAAAAAGAATAATTGTCTTTATTAATATTATAATTGTAATCCAGACTTTAACCATATTTCCATAACTGGATTTCACTTGTTGTTGTTGTTGTTCTCGTGTTCCTCTTTACAACGGAAAGAGGTGTGCAGTAACTTCCGAGGGTATGGACTCCTGAACACCCGAGGATAGAAGTCTGACTTCTAGCTCATAAACGTCACAAACCCTTTTTATGGGGCGAGCTTCAGTTATGCATTTCATTCATTCACCCACAGATCGTAATTTAGATCTGGAACGGAGATCGATCACCTCTGACCCAATACTCCCAGTGGTATTACTCTCGACATGGAGGGCCAGCCACCACACACGAACGAAGAATCTTCGGCATACGGGTTCGAACTCACAGTCCAAAGGATGCGAATCCAACGCCCTGCCAACCAGGCTATCCTGGCCTGGCTTTCATTTAAAATATATAAACTATTATACCTATATGTTACGCTTACTGACATCGATAAATAAAATAGTATTAAAAACTGACGATTACAATGATTTTTCCAGGAATATATTTCGTATACGAGAAAGCAAATTAACTCCGTTTAATGAAAATTTCATTAAACGAAATGACAATGAATATGTAAATAATTAACAACAATTTTCAAAAATATACTTAAAGCTTCCTTTGAGATAAATGGCAATTCATAACGTTTAACTGCAAAGTTGTATAAATTACCAACTACACATAGTATAAAATGAAGTCTGCTGAAAGCGTTTGCATGTTTGAACCACAAACACTAGAGAAATAGTTAACGGATATTGGAGATATTTATATCATCTTGTAGAACATTTATTGAGGAAGGTTTTACTGCATTAAAGTCAAATCAAAATTTAAAAAAAAAAGTTTTATAATTGTGATTTTTATTTATCCGCGCATGTGCAAAAACCGCAAACTGCGCATGTGCAAATAGCAAGAACTGTGGTATGCATATCCGATACATTTATTTGTTTACGTCTGATTATAAACAAAGATTCAAATCTGATTATGCTACCCAAAAAAAAGGAAATTCATCTTTGGATGGAAGAGGAAAGAAACGTTCGGTTAGCAAATACCAAAGAAATAATATCCACACTTTGGGA
Organism: Argiope argentata; assembly: GCA_026289955.1. Lineage (NCBI taxonomy): Eukaryota > Metazoa > Arthropoda > Arachnida > Araneae > Araneidae > Argiope > Argiope argentata. The sequence continues at coordinate 748,954 of JAOUZG010016761.1, read as the reverse complement.
AAGAGAGTCTTTTGATGAGCGAAATAACCGTCTTTCTTTAAATCGCACCGCAACTGAATTGCAGAGACAAAATGAATTCTCTCTAGGAGCGAAATGATCGCCTGCGTTTTGTCTACGGACATATCCTATTTTTACTTTTTTAACAGCCTAAATATTTCTGAATGTGATCAATAAAAAATTGTTTTGCGGCTATTTTTTGATCATTTCTAATAATATATTTATGTTTGTTCGATGTTGCATAACATTCCCATGTCATATTGGGTGGAAGCTGGACTTAAGTTTAAAGCTAATTTTTTCTTCTTGGATGCTATGCCAAGGGCTACGCCGTGCGGGTACTGATAGTTTTCTATAAACAGCAAAGCTTGTTAAAATTATATTCGAAAAAGAACTCTTGGATATAGTTTCATAGTATTCAGAAGTTTCCTTTTATACTTCTATGTATAATTTTATTTCTTATGTATCATTGTTATTGCCAAGAAAATCGAATATTTTGTGATAAATTCAAATCAATTCTCTTCTCAGAATTTAATTGCTATAGTTTTAACTGTCTTAAATTTTGTGGCCCTTTGCTATAATCACTTTTGAAATGTCGATTTAAAAATTCTTAAATTTCATGTTACTAAATAAAAGGAGACTCCTTCTGAGCTAATAAGAGCATTAGATGGAAATGCCAACAAGGGTTTTCAACTTTGAAAACTACACTAGTGAAATTCGCATTCTCTACTTCATTAAAATCTTCATGGATAGTTAACTTAATTTATATCTAAGAGCTTAACATTTATATTTCTTGATTAAAAGAGATATATGCGAAGATTAAAGCAGACTGATTTTGAGATAAACTGGTCGATGGCGATTTCTTTATATGATATCTCTTGCAAGTTTGCATTTAGGTAAAATAATCTATTACTTACTTTGGTTCCTATCTTCAATTTAACCAAGAGGATTGAATGCGTAATTACAACCTTAGCTTGTTGCATTTTTCAGCTATAAACATTTATAGGCATTATTCCAATAGTTGTATTTTCCACCTTTTTTTCAGATATTTAAAGAAGGCTGAAACAATAGATGCATCAGAGACTGCAGGTCGAATTTTTCAAAGATTAGGATCTGAATATATTCTCTGCAAAAAGGGAAAAAGAGCCTGTTTTTTTATTAAAAAAACAGGCGTTATGTTGTAGCAGCGGAGCAGAGGAAAACAACCACGTACCCAAAGGGACCGTTATTTGCGTTCCTGATTTATTTGTAAGTTTCCTAAGGGTATCACAAAAGTCCCTTTATTGTGCAGCCATTAGAATAATTCGTGGAATAGGATTGCGAACGGAATCCACGTAAATGTTGCATAGCATTCCACCCCAGAAATGTTCCAGAGTCGATTAATAGACTCTCAATTTCTGTAAATAAAACTTAAGAACGGTCCGCTATTTACTCTTGACAGCTTTAAAGGTAGAAAATGTTATTCTGTTTGTGATGTTAATTCACAAATTCGAAATTTTTTAAAAAATGTAGGTAATGGAATAAGTGGTGCAAGTTAATGGCAATAAAAATATTAAGTAGATGAATACCTGTTATTCTTTTTTTAATAATATCTTAATGGACTGTAATTAAAAAAGACAGCAGCAAAAAGTAAAAACATACAGAATAGAATGTAGAGAAATAAGGCTATAGAAAATGTATATTTTAAGAACGGAAGTATGCTGTAATTTGTAAGTAAGTTATTTCATAATTAAATTCTCAGCTTTTATTATGATATTAATATATTTATTATCTTTCCGTATAAGTAAGACAAAAACGAAATCCACGTTTGTGTAAATTTCTAAGGATATAAATGCTGTCTAGCATTCTCTCCCCCCCCACTGCCGGAGTTGTTTTAGAGAAGATTAATACACTCTCTATTTCTGGTTAGTAAAATTTAAGAACGTTCTTTATATAATCTTATTAATTCACAATTAAAGTTATGTAATAATTTTATAAGCTATAACATAATTAAATCATCTGTTTTTACTATGACATTAATATCGTATTCTTAAATGAACAAGTCAAAAAATATTTTAAATTTAAGTTCATTTTATTGAAGAATGAGACTAGTAAGCGATGAAGAATGTAATTGTTTTCATAAAATGATTTTAGTATTATGTATTAAAGAGAAATAATTACTTCAAATTAAATCGAAGCTTTCTCTAAACCATTTACTTTCTACATACACATGCCTATTTTTCAGAAATTAGTTCAAATACAGATTAATTAGTTAATCTAACATACTTGCAGTTGCTATGCCTAAAAATTTTAATAAATTTAATGGGTGAGATCAAGAACGCACACAAAACAATTTTACAACAGAACGCAGAGCTAGGAAAATACAAAATAGAGACTCTACAGATATTCATTTATCAGAAAATAAATTAAATTATTAAATTAATCCAAAAATTTGTTTTAAATAATGTATCCCGATTACCGAATCAGTTATATTGAGTACAATTAGTAATTTTGTTATTTATTGTACTGAGTTGTTATAATAAGAGAAACTTGTATTCCATCAAATATGTATCGTACTTTTTCTGTGTTTTTAATATTATTTATTTAAGTGAGAGATAAACAATCCTGAGTGAAATCTCCACCTTTACAATTTTCCACTCATGTTTCAAGACAAACATGAGCTTTCCCTGTAGTTTTATCTTTTAGGATAATAAAAGGATTTTTTCGGGGGGGGGATACACTATATATTCAGTCTATTATTTGATAGTATTTTTGGCTAAATTTATTTCGTTCAATTATATTTTTCTGTAGTCTGTCTTAGATTTTTCCATCTAACAAAACATTTTCCAAAGGCAACGTCGTGGTGTTTCGGAGTTCTGCGGTCTGTTATATTTTTCACGAGCACCTCCACATCGTAATTTGGAATAGCAATTATAATTTGTAAGTTTAAGGGAAAGAATAAAATTAATTGAAACTAGTTTAGACGAAAGCATAAAGTTCTAATAGAAAGAAATTCAATATAACTATTAAATTAATGATATGATAAAATTATTAATACAAATTATGATAAAATAATCATTATATATTTATAAAATGATTATTATGTAATTTTGATAAAATAGTTATTAGATAGATATGATAAAATAATTATTAAATAGTTATTATATAATTATGATAAAATAACTAATAGAAAGATTATTAATAGAATATTTTGATTAGAGAACTTTAATCGATTTACACTGCACCATACCTTTAACTATGGGGGACTGATTTAACTAACTATTTTAATTAAATATTTTTGAAAAAAATCCAGAAAATTTCACGCTTGTAGATTCATGATAACTATCTAAGGCCGAAACAGAAATAATTATTAAAAAAAAAAAAAACTTCAATCCACTAGATTGACAACGGTGTAAAAAATTCTTCGTCTTTTTTTTCTTTCAACGAAACATTCGAAAAAACCAGCCATTAAATTCTCAAATTGTTGATTACTTTGAAATACCATATTTACTTTCGAATCAGTCGTTGTAAAAACAGAAATGCACTCAGACGATCATTGTTAAAAATAATAACAATTCAAAAAGTATCTGAAATCCTTTAAAATTGGTATGAATGTTTGTTTACTAAAGTTATTGCACTTCTATTTCCGTGAAATGCGATGACTAATGTGAAACAAAAGCACTTTCATTATAAGCATGACTGATTGTATAAGTGGCATCCCGCTAAATGAAGTCATGAAGAGAAAAAAGTCAAATACTTCTGATTACTGGTGTAGATACCCAAGTTGAAATGGGGCATTAAAAACCGAAATGGAGTCTTTCTCTCTATTTATTTTTATATTTCTACAAACACAGATCTAAAGATTGTTCATTCCAATTCGTGCGCCGCAGTCCCAGTTTAATAGCTGCATTCAACTGATACAGAGATAGAGCAGGGTATTATAAACCTATTCGTATAATATGTCCTTTTATTTCTTAGAAGTGTATAAGCACTGCAATGAAAGTAAAACATCTGCTATATCATATCACTTTAAGAGTAAAAGAAAATTCCATTTAGGAAATAACAGCAGCGATACTAAGTACATCTCATTCTTATATATATATATATATATATATGACTTCATTCAACCCATATCAAAGTCATTCTAAAATTTCTCATATTTCCTGATCCCATTCCACCTTTTCTATTTAATTAAATTAACTGAAACTTTGTAAAAATGCTGCATCATCAGATTCTTCTAAAAAGCGTCAGATTTGTTAGAATCTCATGGTATATAAGCCGTGGGATAAACGATTTCGTTCCTTTTTGCCTTTTTTACCTTCTTCTATTTTTATGCCCACGGCGCTTTTACATTAAACGTGCCTCTCGAGATGCAATAAAGCGAACTTAAAAATTCAACCTGTCTTCTCCCTGACTTTGGCCACGACCCTGCCTTCTGCTTCAAACACAAAATTATTATATGTTACATATATACATGTTTCTCTTTCTAAGATATGATATACTTTGAATAAATGCAATAATTTTATAAAACATTCAAAAAAGAGAGAGACATGATGAAGAGAAAGAAATGTTACAAAATAATAAAAAGGAAAAATTCATGTAAACAAATTCATATATTCCCTTTAAGATTATTAAAATAAAAATTATTTCTTTCTTTTCATATATCTTTTCTTTTTCAAAAATATGTATCTTATTCAAGAAATATATATGCAAGCATCAATTCGATAGCATACATTTCAAAATCTCGTCAGTCCGAAAATCTGAAATTGTTATAAATTAATTTGATAAGTTTTGAACTGCTGCTTTCAAAACTTTTATGGAAAGAATCTTTCTGAAATCGCCATTCCATCAATAAATTTTCTTATCTGCTCCATTATGTAATATATGTAATGCAATAAAATAATTCATTCGATAAAAGAATTTTTTTTTGTTTATTAAAATGATGGCAGTGACAAAAGGTCTTAACCACAATCCAACAACGCTCTACATATAATATCCAACCATTATACTTCACGTCCTCATTCAGAGTATCTCCCATCTTACAAATATTTCTATGGTGACAAACAAATATTTGTATATGGTATGTGATAACAAATATTTGTATATGGTATGGTCAATAGTTGTATGATGACGGGATGTAGACAAAACAGTAAAGAAAATACAGGTTCAAATCAATAATATATTTAATAGAACAAAAATTAAGTTAAACAAGTATTATAAACAAAAATTTAAAGTCAATTTTTACTTATGTAAAGAAAGAAAATTTTTATTTAATTCATTTTAATGGATAACTTCAATAAATAAATAATTTATCAAAAAATATCCTTGATTTTCGCAAGGATTGAACTCACATTCTTCACCTTAACATGAAACATACTGAAATCCTCGTATATTACCGATAGAGTTCCTGTCTGCCGATTTCAGCTCTCATTACACACTGCTAAAATTCTATTTAAAGTATTAAAAATTATTTACATTTAATGAATGAATTAATATTTGAAAAAACTGTACTAACATCGAGTGTCATCCACTACAAGTTTTAAAAAAATGTATTTGAACTCCAGTGGATGAATAAAAAGTATTTTATTAACAAACGAAAATTTGAATAAAATATATAAATATATACAGTCAGAGTATGAATTAATAGTAGGAATTGAAAAATAGAAACCATCTTTCAATATTATACTGATTTTTTGCCATTGATTACTAAATGACGCCAGCAAAAATGTGGGATTACACACATGCAAATATATTTGTCAATGTTGCCTGAAGTTCGAAAAAAAAATGCATACATCAAACAATTATCTTATAATACAAACAAATTCATCGTATAATACAAAATACATAAAATTATCTTATAATATATTATATACAATTATCTTATAATACAAAATTAATCTTATAATACAAACAAATAAAGCAATAATTAATAATAAATAAGGAAAAATTCAATTAAATATAGTTTTCTAAAAAATTACAAAAAACACAAAAACACACACCACTTTTATATTAAAATAGCTCTCTAATAAAAAACTTTTATTAAAGATTCTGTTATATCAAAATTCAAAGCGATCCCTTTTGGGCTTAAGGTATACAATTTAAGAAGCCACTGAATGGAATATAGCAGTGTGTTTCCCGGGTACAAAAAAGAAGGGAGATGGATTTTCCTTTGCAAGGATAGCAGTTTAGACCTTCGATTTTATCGAAATTCTAAAGATAGGCAGAAATAAGATACACAGTGAATGAAAAAAACCACGCAAAGAATTTCAAATACAAGATTACGTGACCACATTATAGAAATAAAAGTTTCCACCAGTTTGTGAAAAAGTATCCGAAAGAATAATGTGAAAATGGACGTCAAGAATGAATAAGCAGGGGGCATGCGTCAGAAGAGTACTTAGGAAAAAGAAAAATACTATCTATGGCCATGAACCTAAGAATTTGATTCAGAAACCATGGAATCCTTTTAGGAAAGAAGAACATTTTATGCTTACTAGAAGTTCTTAACTAACAGGTTAAAGATAAGCCATGGACCCCTGTTGTTACTAGTCCCGCAGTTCAAAAGTCCCATTTTCAACCAATAATACCTTCATGTAGCATTTTTAATACAAAGTTTGTATAATCCGAAAAGAAAATATTTATGTTTGATATCATAATATTGAACATAATTGCGTTTAGGTCAGCAGACAAGATGGAATTCTTCTTTTGCGCAACATTCTTCGTATTTTGCATATTTTTCAGACATCGCCTTTTTTTAACGAAAAAAAAACATTCAATATAAGCTCGTCGAAGGTCTTTTAAAATAAAGTTTTATCTACCTATTTATCATGTATCATTTTCATGCAAAATGTTATTCAAATCTTGAGGAACATAAACAAAGAAGTATGAAATTGTTTAAATATTGTAATTTTTTTGTCTGAGGTAAAGTCATGTCAATCAAATCTTGACACTATACACTTTTCATATCTGTTTTAAGATAAAAAACACGAAACTAACGAAACTAGTTTTACTTCTGATTGACATATCTATACTTTCAGCAATTAACTTTCGGTTTGTGGAATAGTCTTGAAGTAGGCGTGCTTTTAAGTACTTTTTTTTTTAGAATTCTTTTTTTAAAATCTTTTTTTAAAAGTGTACAAAAGAAAAAATAAGTATTGCCTAAATTTTCAAGGTTAGTACCTACTTTGCTATTTAAAAAACGTATTTTTTAAAAATCATAAATGGTTTTCAATAAAAGGTTGAGAGAAGTGAAAACATATTATAGTATTTTGTTCTTATTATATTCAAGATTTTTCTACAGGTAATTTGAAAATTATATACAATATAACACTATTAAAGGCGCAGTATTTTTTTCTTGAAATTCTATTTTCTCATCCGATAATGAATTTAGACTTAGAAAATAATAATTTTAAGCATAATAAAAATTGCTAAAATCAAAATTTCATTAAAAAAGTTAAATAATTATGGAGGAAAATTGAAGGAAATAGTATTGATTTTATAGTTATTTCAGGTATCAGAATTCAACTGCACTGCGATTACTTTAATTAAAATAATGCAATGCTTTAATTAATTATAATTCAATATTCTATGTTATTTTTATTTTGAGTAGGCCTTTAATCCACCCATGAAGTCTTAAGAGAAATTCTTCCGTTCTTGAGCATTTACTTCATTCGGAGGAAATACAACAATTCAAATAATTTTTCAAATTCTGTGTAGCAAAATTAAAGATATACACTACACGCTCGAGAATCCGGCCTAATCTGGCGGAAGGGCAGTCCGAATAACAAAAAAGCCGGATAGGCCGTTCTGTGAACTCATTTCTTACACCCCAATACTAAAAGACAAATTGTTTACACCAAAACTCAATGTTATAATAAGTATTTTCTCACTTATTGAGTGCTAAACCTTCCATTTATCTCAAGTTAAATAGAATGTGAATGAACCAAAGCAATTACCAGTTTTTGCTACTACATCATGGCCTAGTCGCTGTATAGCGCATAATTCCGCCTCCATAGTCACTACAAATTTATTTATTTATCATCCATTTTGAAATATCCACGATGGAGGCGAAAAGACACTAAGCAACGGCAACAATTCAGGTTCGTTAAAACACTGACGAAACGATGAACAACGAGCAGAACGCTGCTCTTTTCCTGTCACAACTTGTATTTTGCACACGAGATGTAGGGGGATCATAGCAAACGTCCGCTTCTAACGCCATAGCAATGTTGTCAATGCAAGTCTTTCCTTCCTCATTTAATTGCGATAAAATAAAAATAGACCGGACAGTACGGAAGCCAGATAATCGCGAACCGGATAGTCGGAAGTGTATAGTATTTAGCATATTTTAAATCATTAATAAAAATCCCTTATTTTCAAACATTGAGAACTTCATTTATTTCATCGATTCAACAATAATGGGGGGGGGGGGGAGAATTAGAATAAAATTTTGCTTAAATCCTCCTGTGGCACTCAAACAGATCTACACTTATTAATTCACTTCGTCATTTTCATAAATCTATATAGACTGTTTCGTTTAAAAGCACATATATTATAGTAGTCAGAACAAATATTATAGTAAATTTAATTTTACATTTTAATTAATGAAAAATACATTTTCTCACTTAATTTATTCTCAATTTTAAATAGATGGATGCATAAAATATCATTATTTAGTTCCCTATGTAGAGAGTTAAATATTTTTCTTTTCGAATCGAATCGTACAGAATCGAATTCTTTCAGAAGGAAATATTGGAAAGAAATGGCAAAATTTTGTCTCAGAAAATTCTCTCCGTCTCATTTATAATGAAAAACATGGGCAAGTTCAAGAGGACGGGCAGAGAAAAGGTGCGCAAAAGATTACACCAGTTGCGAAATGCCATTCCCGTTGCCAACAAAAGCTGAAAATCCCGTCATAAAAATCGATATGGCAGCTTCCCTTTTCAATTTCCTTCCTGCCCAAGCCATAAATTTCGGTAAGTGCACCCTTCCGAAATACCTTGTGAAAATGACGAGTGTGTGCTTAAGACATTGGGTCCTTGATCGTTGTGGGCATGAAAAACGAGACGAGCTTCCCAAACAACTTCTCGGACGACGATTTCTCAAGTTCCCTGCGCCTTCATACAGCCTCTAATAGTCTGGATTTCCTCATTCGCGTTGATGAAAGAGATTTAACTTTTGTGATAGCGCGCTTTTTGGATTTTGTTTTTATGAGTTATTTAGCGGCGGAGAGTGAAACCATTTCGTGTTGTGTTTATTATTATTTTTTCTCCTCCATCACTTCAGGAAGAGTGAAGTAATTTGATATTGAGTGGTATGGATTTTTTTTTTTTAAATAATGGGTCTGACTTGAAATCAAAACGCCAGCTTAAGTTTAGGTGATGTAAAAAAACAATGGAAAAATATGAATGTGTTTGTAAAAAAAGGAATAAATTTTCTTTATTTAAAGCTTTTCATTCAGACTGTCGAAATAATGGCATTTAACCGAACTATTTGTGGATTAGTAAACGACTTATTTAAAATAATTTCAAAATAAAGCATTGATTATCAATAAATAAAAAAACGCACAGTTTAAAAAGATATTCAGTAAATTAGAATGAAGTGATTTGAAATTATATGATATTTTTAAACGAATATCTGCTACACTGCAGAATTTAAAAGAAAATGCCGACAAAATTTTGTATATATTTTAGCGACTCTCCCCCTTCTTATTAGGGTAACAATATAGGATTTAAAATGATCTGATCTAGAATAAGGATTTCTTAAAATTTGAACCATGATGTGTCTTTGATCGAAATCTTGTGATTTATGTTAAATCTCATTATTATTACATCAAATTAATCAAATCTCAAACGCTTTTCTTATCGTCTTAATCTGTGAGTATCAATACCGGCTGGTATTGTATACACATTTTGAAATTCAAAATAAAAAAAGTGGAACTTTAAAATAGTGTACCTCTATCAATATTAAAAAAGAAAAAAAAAAGGAGCAAGAGGGAGGGAAAAAAGGTCACTTTTATTTGAAACACTATTTCTGCTCATATTTAAGGGGTTGAAATCTTGCAGAAAATTTTAAATATATCAAATATTAAAACAATTTTCTTTTATTATCTGTGAGTGTTTTATATCCTCCCCCCCCCGCCTTCCTAATATCAATAATTGTCGGCGAAAAAAAAATTTTTTTTCCTCCTTTACGGATGAAACTTTTTCCACGCACAATTCCTCCACATTCGAAAGCAGGTTGTAAATTTAATTTTTTTAAAAACATTTTTAAGTCTACTTAATTCAATGATTCACTTCCCTCTTATTTTCCCCATCATCTATTTTCACTTTGTGAAAGTATTCCTTTGAGCCATCTACTTTACTCTAAAATAAATTTCCGAGAGCTGAGAGCTTTTTTCATCTAATTTATTTCTCAAAAACCGCTTAAGAAACCATCATCAGCATTAGTGATAATACAGAGTTCTAATTTTAGAGATAACACTCTTTATAACTTTAAGTGCGCGTTTTTTTCAGTAAAATATTTAGAAACATAATTTTCAGACAGATTAAAATATTTAGTAAGGTAACACAAATGGCTCAATAAAAAGTCAATAAAAATTATAGCCAAATAGAAATTTTTGCTTAAACTTTTGCTATTCATCCTCAAAAGTAGCAAGGATTTTTTAAGTTATCAAAATATCATTTTTTATTTTCGATATTCTTAAAAACTTATTCTTAAATCCTAAGAATCGAAGAAACTGGAAAGATGGGAGATTTTCTTAAAAGTGGTTTGTTCGTAGGAAAGTAAGACAAAGAGCCACTGATCAATAAAGAATCACCCCTTTTCAGTCTCTTTTTGTCCAGTTCCATAAATTCTAGTAGTAAGTGCACCTTTCTAAAATAACTACTGCAAACGATAAGTATGTGCTCAAGACATTGGATTCTTGATAGCTGTGGGCATGAAAAATGAGACGTGTCCTCAGAACAACTTCTTGGGCGGCAATTTCTCAACTTCACAGATCTCCCCACCTTCACATGTCTAATGGTCTAGATTTCTTCGGGCCTTCTGGAAAAACAAACCACCGAAAGTCGAAGATAAAAAAATTCCAACATACGGTAATTCCCATTTCAAGAGTGTTTATGGTTTGCGTCATTATTTAAACACATCCTTACCCTTTGTTAGTTTGTTTATTATGCATGCTTCGTAGTTTTAATACTGATGAAAGAGGTTTAATGGTGGGCTTTAATTTTTTTTCTTTTAAATGACGTGGATATTTATTGGCAGTCATTAAAGGGAGGGGAGGAATCTTAACTTTTTTTTCTTTTTTTTATCTCGAAGGGTGGGTTTAAAAAAAACATTAGCCTTAAGAAACATAAACATTAACCTTTAAATAATTAGATATAATCCAGAACAGATCCTAGAAATTACCGTCAATCTTAATGTAAATAAAAGTATTTGAGGCTATATATATATAATGTGTGTTCCATATCTCCTCTTAAACAACTAGGCGAATTTATCAAGGCCATACTTATTAATTACACACTTATTCAAAATATTACACACATTTTATGATTATTTATAGTCTTTTTCAGACTTATTTAAGGAATATCGACTTGGCAAAGTGCAAAAATTAATTGCACATTCGGTTGATTGGAAATGAATCGAAGATTTTACCAGGAGTTTTTTCATCTCTTAACATTGAAGCTAATCATTCCACAAAAAATAATTTTATACAGTTTCAAAACTCAGAAATTTACCTTTTCAATTATGTCAGTTTTATTTCCGTGCAACTAACTTTCTTTTTCAATTTTTATAATTTTTTCAATAACTTCAATAAATAATTGATAAATAATTCCGTGAATAATTGAATGGATGCAAACGATTTCAAAATAAAAAAAATTAATGATATTCTCTATTCTAAGCAAAAATGAGAGATTGAACTTCATGCTTAATCTTGATATTTCCATTTAATTTTTATATTTGTATTTTTTGGTGACGTTTTTTTATTGATTTTAAAAAACAATACATCTAATAATATTTGTATTATTTAAGAACCAGAAAACATACGAATACTTCTTACCAGAACTCATAAGGAAAATTTTGAGAAAAAAAGAAAGAAGAAAGAGCAGAAAAGGGGAAATTAATAAGAACTAACTCATTTCCTTTATTGTAATGAAGCAAATTAGTTGTCAACTATTTTTAAAAGGAATTTAGTTAAATTGATATTCTTATTTGAATATTTTTGTTAATCGATGCTGATGAAAAGATTTCGCATATTACAATATTTTACATAAAATTAGTTTTTTGCATTAAAATGTTTATTGGATAGTGGATAAATAAATTTGCTGTCATTTAGAAGAGATGTTCATAGTAATTATATCGTTAAATAATTCGCTATAGTATGGGATAAAGAATTTTAAACTTCAGTTAGTAGAAGTCTTCAACTTCATTTAATATCCTTTATCACAGACTTAAAAAGAACCAAAATTAAACTCAACTTCTTCATAACAAGTAATACATATTAGATATTTTTATCATCTTTAACCGATGTATCCAAACATCGAATTCAGCATTATTTTGTTCAAAATAAAAATGTTAACTTGATGGCATAAAATCTGTTTATTTATAATTATAATTTTGTGAATCTTTTAATATGTGACTATTGACGTGCTTTTATTCAAATATTTATTATTTTTCTAGGGAAAGAAATACGTTTCAAAAAAGTTTCACATCTTCAATCTTTCTAAATATATTTAAAATTTCAGTTTCAAAGTGAAACAGTCATAAATTTATCCATTCTGTAAAAATAAGACGTAAAGTTAATCACACAGTAATTTTTCAAGGTGCCGGGATTTTAAAATATAAGCATTGCCTCAGAAATGAATTTGTTAAAATCATAATTATCAACTAGTTATGATTTTAAGATATAAAACACTAAAAGCTCTGATCAAGACCTTACCTTCATATACAATGGAATCTTCAATCTTAATTTCATAATCTAAACCCCTTCATCATATATTCATATCCCGTTCTTCAATCTTAATTTCATAATCTAAATATTGGTACCATTTTTTATTCTTCTTTTAATTCAATACACATATGAGCAGATTTTAAATATTAAATACTGGAATAATAGAGCTTTTGACTATGGGGAATTTTCAAGAGAGTTGGTTTCATTATCCTGTGTATTAGCACAAATAACAATAGTAATTTAAACAAAATTGTAAAAACAATTGCAAACCTGTTAAATTCAAATAGTTTATGAATAAATTACAAAACTAACTGGATAGCATTAATCTGCATGAGGATTTGGAAACATGTAAAAAATATTAAGGGTAGGGTTCCAAAATTAAAACGAAAGTGATAATAATTTGAATTAGACGAGTATATAACTTTTGTAAATGAAATTCAAAAACAAAATTAAATTATCCTAAAAACAAAGTTTTTTTAAAAAATCTCGATTCCTTGGGAATCTCAAAATTGAGAATCATTCTAGTCAGCTGCCTGCTTTGCACTTTCGATCATTCAGCCATGATTTCAAATTACAAACAAAAAAGTCTTCTTTCAGTGCATAATATATTATTTTAATAGTTTATTAAAATAGTTTTGATACTACTTAAATAAGTTTTGATGTTATCTAAACAAACTATTAAAATAGTACCAAATTGGTTTGAAATAATTTAATAGTTTTGAAAAAAACACCACAACATTGCTCAGTACATAACAATTTATTTGAAGCCAGTGTAACACATATAAAAAAAATCTTATGATTTAAGATGTTTTAGAAAAATATATATTTGATAGAGGACTATTATAATGACATTAACTTTTTACATCTTCACTTGAAGTTGTTAGTTCACAGGATGCACAACAACAACCTTTAAAATTCTTGTGTATAAACAACATAGGAATGTGAAGAAAAAAAAAATTTAAGTTGCACAACCCCCTTCCTTTCCATTTGAAGTTGGACGTTAAGTTTTCCTAAAGTCATTATCCAATACCGAACGGGGATGGATCTCTTACAGCCTTGCTGAGGTCAATAACTTATATGTAGAAAGTGAAAAACGGCGAGGCAGAAAAATAAGTAGGCACCGAAAAAAGGAAAAGGGGGTTATTACCATTACGAATCCTTACCTTTGTAAACAGTATTTTTCTTTAAAAATTTAAAAGTATACTCTCTTTTGTGCAATTTTTCGAACTGAATTTTTTTTTCAGCACAGAACGGATCTCATTACTCGAGAAAATATCCATGCTAGTTGAATCAAAAACTGTTACGAAAAAAAAAGAAGAAAAAAAGGAAGGAAGAAAAAAAAGGAAAACTCACAACACAAACACATTTTTTTTCTTCTCTCTTTTCCTTACTAGTTATTTCTGATTTGAAGCAGGGCAACTTCTTGAGAGTAACAGAAGTTTGGGTCGTTTATTTAAATGCCTCCGATTTTAAATAATTCAGCAAAATTAGCTTAATGTTTATAACATAAAAATATAGATAAAAATACTTTTTCTCCAGATGATGATGAAAATAAAATGAGCTTATTTTTTAAACAAAACTTCACCACAAATTTAAGTTTAAAAAATATATACTTTTAGCAATATTTTTTTAAAAAACATCTTGGGCTTCCTTTTTTTAATACAACAGTACTTATTTTTCCCCAACTTTTCCGCTCTTTTTTTTTTACGATTACAACATGAAACAAGCTAACAAAAGTACTTTTACCCCATTCACTGCCAGAGAAATTTAGATGCTTAATTTTACAGCAATTTCTTACGAAATTTTTTGTAAATGGCAGTGAATGGGTTAAAACAGCTGAAAGGTTGTCTTTATAGTAATGATGATGTAAAAGGCGATTTTTAAAATAAGAGCTCAGGAAAAATATGAAATGGAAAGAAAAGAAAGAAGCTATCAGCGGGTATATTCTAATAAAAAAAAAGATGCTATTTTTTAAACCTTGTTTCATGATTACTGATATTTTAGGTAAATTTTTACTCGAGAAAATAAAAGAAAAAAGAATATTAAAAGCACAAATTAAAGACAGAAAACTAAGACAAAGATGGGTGCATACTGTCTGTGTTTATTTCACAAATCAAGACAGATCGAATTTCGTATTTACCACAACAAAT
>JAOUZG010016761.1:723287-733479 GCA_026289955.1 Argiope argentata | reverse complement strand
TGCTGGAAGGAATATTTAAAAATTTGAATGATTCGCCGTAACAGCAACACTGATGGGAACCTAAGGACCATTACCGGTCAAAGAACAACCTTTCCCTAAGGAAGTATGTCCCTTCCTCAATGGGAGGGGCGAGACCCCCATTTTTTTGTGTATCTCGTTCTCAATTACGAGTCCCTCCCCCCTCCTTTTTGTGGGACAAAACGCAAGTCAAAGACAGGAGATAATTATGGCTGCATGCTTTCTGCCTTCGTTTCATGCATATAATAAGATGTCTAATATTAGATTTAGCACAAGCAGGTAAATATTGTTTCCCATTGTAATCACGACTTTTGATATTCATAAAGGAAGCTTGCCATGTATAGTTTTAAAAAATCCTTAGGTTTCAACAAATCAAAAAATTGAGAAATCTATAAAATTTGTTGGTTAAGAATTGCAGTATTCTTAATCTATGATATGTGTGTATTTTTTTTTAAATAAAAATCAGATAAAAATTTCTGAATTAAAATCGACCTATATATTTCTAAAATTATAAAAATAAAAGGTAAAAACAATTGGATTGGTTTAAAATGTCTATAAGCTCTTTATAAACAAATAATAGGATTAAAAAATTCTTACTCGGGGTAATAAGCAGCTTTCATGAAATATCACTTATTTATGTATAAAATAATTGCTCCACGTAACTTTTTTTTATTGTCACACGTCAAATATCGCAGCAATAACCAATTACCCTACTATATGATCTATGCATGTCTTCACCCCCCTTGTTTTATATTCAAACATTAAGAAGGAGTTTACAACATACTCGAATGAAATAACGACAGAAAATTAAAATAGCTACTTGTAGAACACACATAATATTGAATGTGCATCATTATCTGAGAGCATGTTTACAGTGCTTGGCATGAAAGTGACTATTATATAACTGTCCCTTATGAAACCAAGGGAAGTCACACAGTAATTACTATGTAAAAACAAATGCAACAAACGTGCAAAAAACAAAAATTCCTTTTATATAATATTCAAACCTTTTATTCTCATCATGATTCACAAAAAATTATCCTATTACCGCAAAATGTTCATTAACGGTATTGTTGAAATATTTCCCATGATATAATAGTTAATAAATAATATAATTGTTTCCATGACATTCAGAATATCGAAAAACATCGGGGAAATATCGCACAATAATAATCTTGTGCTAATAAGGATAAGCACACGAATTATTTTGAATAATCCAGTGTTTTAAAATACTGCATCTCTATACATTCTGATTGCATTTTCCCCTACTTTAAAATAATTCATTGCAATAATTATCTTTAGTTGAGTATAAAGTATTTATATTAAAATCTTCGCGCTGCATTACGTGGAAGCTGAGTAATAAGAGTTGTAAAATAGATAATACGCGAATAACACGTAAACATGTTTTATAACATAACACATAGTTTTATCCCAAACTCAAACTTGCAAGTTCTCATCTCAAATTTTCCAGTGATTACTTAGTAAAACGTGAAAAAGATTTACTGATACATTACGTGGATTCTCTCTAAGATACTCGTTCCATTCCGTTCCATGAGAGATGAAAAATGGCAAAATGCAAAAACTCATCAAAAAAACTCCTTATATGACGAACAAAATGCAAAAACTCATCAGAAAACCAAAACGGAGAACTTCTCTACGGGCGATTTTTTTTCAGTAGATGAGATTTCTGGTACCGGGAGGCCTATCCGCTTTGACTTACAGACAGACTATCATCATTGCTCTGAACTCTCTTCTCATTTCTTTGAAGCCGTTTTTTGATGCTCGAAAAGAGGCAAATTTTGGATGACGAATATCTTTTGATGAAAGGCAGCAAGATGCCGTTTTTCATCCATTTCAACGTGGAAATAAATTGTTCGACTTGTTTTAATAAACTTGCTGTTATAATTTAATTACCACGTTGTATTATATCTAAAAACATATGTTTTTGGTTATCTTTATTCATATCTAGTTAGATTTAATTCGAAAAAATAGCTTAGATCGTCTCATGGCTAATAACATTCTTAGTCTATAATAATTCTGAACTAGAATGATTACAGATGGAACTCGAAGTTTAAACTTCTTAGCTGGATTTTTCACTCATCGAAAATCCAACGAATGATAATATTTTGAAATTTAGAAATTAAAATTAAGTCAATTATAGGATAGATAAATAAAATAATATATGTAACATTTTTAATGTTCTATGGACTTTTTGAATTGAAACGACAGCACATTCTCAAACAGAATGAGTTATTAAATTTGATAAAACAGAAAATAAAATAGAGAAAAAAAAACCTTTTGTAGTAAAAATCATGAAATAATTCATTTTGCAGAAAAAAAATTCGAGTTTTAAAACAATATAGATGCCGTCAATTAGACTACATTGAACAATGATGAAATTCCGTATAATCTAATTTTTTAGTTCATTTATTACTAGTTAATAAATTAGATTTTTGATTAGATCAACTAATTAGATTTTCGATATGGCGTAAATAAGTTTTAACCAAAAAATGTAAATGAATCAATATTAAAAAATAACAAATTAGTTTAAAAAATGAATAACAAAATAAAATTTTATATTTTCTTAATTATATTCTATAATGTTATTGCTGTACATAAAAGAAAATTATTTTCTTAATAAATTAATAAATAAATTATTAAAATATTACTTAATAAATTAATTATTTTCTTCTCTGTGAAAAAAATAAATATAATATTTTAAATTAATATTTATTAGCCATTTATTAACCGTTATCTTTTATTAATTTTCACATATTTCAGAT
Source organism: Argiope argentata (assembly GCA_026289955.1). Taxonomy (NCBI): domain Eukaryota; kingdom Metazoa; phylum Arthropoda; class Arachnida; order Araneae; family Araneidae; genus Argiope; species Argiope argentata. The sequence continues at coordinate 730,678 of JAOUZG010016761.1, read as the reverse complement.
TTGTGAAACATTTTTAGTCACAGATAAATTATTTAAATCTTCCTTTCAATATTTATAGCAATGAATTTCTGACATTTTCTTTGCTTTGTTACTGCATGTATGCAACAGCAGAAAAAAATTTTGAATTAAAGGACAGTCTTAGAAAAGTTTTTTTCCTTCTACAAGGAATGCAATGACGCCCTCCCCACAGAGTTTCCATTCATGATTTAATTTGTAAAAGGAAAAGTTCAATAATAGTGTAGATATATTTTAATATAACGAGCAATGGTATATAAAATTTCCGATGAACAGATTCTATGAAAAAAGCCGAATAAGCATCGATTCTATAATGCCCAGAAGAATGTTCAATTCCTACTATTAGTTCGCACTCTCCCTAAATATATCTTATTCGAATTTCCAATCGTTAATAAAATACTTTTTATTCGTCCATTCGAGCGATAATCCATTTTTTAAAATTTGTAGCAGAAGACAATACAGTTTTTCCAAATATTAATTCATTAATTTGGTTAATTTTTTAATTAATTAAAAACTAACTTTCCCACCAAAAATCTTCATTTTCCCTCTATCAAATGAATTAGAGTTCTGTTTTCTCCCCATGTTATTGAGGTTAACTACACATGTTTTCGACTGATTATTTTAATCGGTTCTGTTTACTTTCTTAGTGTTTGATGCATTTTAAGCTAAACACTGTTAATCAATCGATTTTTTGGATTCCTTTTAAAGTAATTTTGAATTAAAATAAAGCAGAATGAAGGAAATTAACAATTTCTAATCCGTATTGCGTTAACCTCAACTATCGTAGAAAATTTAAGCATTTTCGTTGTCCTAATTGGCGTTGAAAATTCACGCATGCGCAGTGTGTTTTCATCCAGTTTCAATGGATACGGATTTGATTTTGTTTTGGCCATACATAACTTTTTTGACATATTATTTACATTAACTGTAAATATCTAATAAAAAGTTACAAAAATAAATTTTTCTTTGTTTATTTAAGTGGAATTAACTTATATATATATATATATATATATATATATATATATATATATATATATAAACATTTTTTTCTATTATTTCTTCAAGCAAAAAATGGTTGATTGATGATACACCACGCACTAAGTTGATTATAACAGGGGATGTTCGAAGAATATGATAAGAAAACCACAACTTTGTATCAGAGCCCGATGTATCTCCACCCGGTTACAGTATTTGTCATAACGAAAACGATAAAATAATAATAATAAAAAATATTTAACTTACCTTTCATCTGCTTTACAATGTTTTTATTCGGATCCAGCCAATGCTGCAAAGAAAAAAAAAGTATTGAAAACGAAATAAGTGAAAAAAAAAAAAAGAAGAAAAAAACTTATGTACAAAAATAAAATGTTTCAGTCATATTTTCAAAAACATAAAGTCTTTAAAATTAAAACAACCAACAGAAAATTAATCAATGTATCACTTGCATTCTAATATCAGAGATACTGATCTTTAGACTTTTCAGCTAAAATTTAAAATTCACATTTTAAAAAAATTAATAGAAATAATAAAAGAAGAAAGGGTTTCTATTTCCATCTGTCATATTTGCAAGGTGACAAATGCGGTGATATTGACATTTTTTTAAAGAAATATACAAATTTAAATGTTAGTTTCTATTGAATGTACTGAATAAGAAACATTATTAATTTTCCCATTCGTGGAGGGCGACAGAAGTTGACACATGTCCTTGTACCTCCCCACATTTGGCGACCAATGAAAGCCGAAGATCTCAATTTAAAAAAAATAGTGGTCGAATAGTAATAACCAATTTTATAATCAAAATATTCCCAATTAACATAAATGAATATTTGTCAAATATTAGAGTAATAATTGCTTTTTGACCCACTTGACAGATGATTCACGCTAAACGGGAAGGCGTTGGGTTTGGTGGGATTTCAGACAAAATGGCAATAAAAAAAAGATGTCAGAAAAAAAATTAATAAAATCATGGAATACCAAGCTAGCTGTTTCAGCCAGGGTTGCCATATTGGCCTTCCTAAGGCCGAATATAGGAAAACTGGCTTTTTTATGTATGTCTTCAAACCTATTATTTAATCTTAAATTCATTTTTATTCATAATAGGCTTTCATTTTCATCTTAAATGTCTTCTTTATCTTCTTTTTCTATTAAATACTACTAATTCTGTACATAAAGAATCAAATTAACTTTAGACCATCTTGAACATATTTCTTCTTTATCTAAAACTCCCTTTAATAATAATAATATATAAATTACTTTCCATGCAACGTATAAATTACTTACAATGAAAATTTTATCATGTAATTAAATATTCCGTTGTATGTCTATTTTAGTCTCACCTTTACAGTTTTTTGACTGTTGTTATCTTCCATAAATCATTTTATTAAAACTTTATTCATCTGACTTGCTTCCTCTGTTTACAGAAAGCTCCACATTTTACTTTTCCCACAGTCGTCTGCTCATTTCACGGATATTGATAGTTTTTTTTTTAATTTTTTTAAAAGCAAAATTTAAATTTTTTTGATGAAAACGAATAATATATAAAAAAACCATCACTCTCTTTATGGACATGAAAGAATGTTAACTTGTGTAAATATTTAATTTAGTGAACTTTCAAATTTAGCGAGACTTTGGATATTGAGAAGAAACTATTTCACCTATAAACCTATATAGGATAGGTTATATATAGGATAACCTATATAGGAAGAAAATACTATAAACCTTTATAGGATTTTCATAAACGATTAAAATCAAAATTAATTTCTATACTATTTTTTATTGTCACACCACGCTTGGCTGTAATTATGATTTTCATCGCATTGCACATAAGTCATTTTATCGGTGCTCATTTAAGGAAAAAAAATCGCTTCAATTTAGCTGAAAATAAAGTTCTTCAATTGAAGCAGAGACCATAAAGACCCTTAATTGACCAAGATTTACAATAAATGGGGGGGGGGGGTTCCAATCATAGCATCTTGAGGAAATAACCAAAAATAATAATAAAATCTAAAAAAATGAAACCTACGATCTCGGTTTTCAAGTTATGAGAGAATACTATTATTTCTCAGTCATTATTGGCCATAATTAATTCAAGCCATTAAGTAATTTAAACCAGTTTGAAAAAGCAATACTGGCAAAAAGCAGATCAGCCTTTTAAAAAGGCATCAGCTTTAAAAGAATCATATGTAACAAATATTCCGTAAAAGCAGGTACAAATTGTATGTGACTAAAAGATGCCGATGAATATTGCCATTCATACTCATTGCCTACGCGATTTCGAGCTTCAATTATTCGTTGCCTTCAATTATTAAAAAACCTCAAACCAAAACAGCATCATGTTCTCACACGATAAAAAAAACCCCTCTAATTTTGAAAAATTTCATCCCAATCAACTTAACGAACATATTTAAACGAATTCTTTTTAACTTATTGATGAATCGTTTTCCCTAACCACTTATCTCAAGGGTTAAAAATGTAATATCCGTTTCAGATGGGACCCCCTGCATAAAAACAGTTTAAGAAACCTTCCACTGACTGAAATTTGGCCTCCTTTTTAAACATGTTTGGCGCAATATTTCGCCACTCTTCTGGCAGCCCTGGTGTCAATCGGTTTCGGGTGGGCGTCTGAAAACGATATAGCTTGACGTCTGACTCTCAGCGTGTTGTCTCAAAGGTACCATTTCCCAATGGCCGTCACACGATTTATGACGGACAAGAATGGGAAGGAAGAATGTGTTGTCACACTGATAATGGAACAAGGTTTCGGAAGACCCCGCGAATTTCGTGTAAAGCGGAAATTACGTGGGCCATTCTGCAGATTCGTATGTCTCCAAAGCGCTTATGTAATAGGAGGGAAAAAGTTATTTACTCTATAATATTAGAAAAGAGAAAACTGTCATATGCATTACAAACATTCTGATATTGAACCACTTGTACATCAATATAGCAGAAATATCAATTTATAACGTTTTTAGATCTTACGCAATATTTACTTCTTCAGATATTGCAAGATATGGCTATATCGTGTTGAAAAATAACTTTTCAAACCATTTTTCTTTTCCTACTATTAGTTTGCATTCACCCTACATACATTTTCATATTTTGTTCCAATTTTCAATCTTTAATAAAATACTTTTTATTCATCCACTCAAATATATTTTTGTAAACTTGTAGTGGATGACACTCGATGTTAATACAGTTCTTTCAAATATTTATTCTTTGATGAAATGTAATTAATTTTTAATACTTTAAATAGGCCTTTTGTAATGAAAATTAGAATCAACAGGCAGTATCTCAATCATAAAAATGCGAGGATTTCGGTATTTTTCAAGTGAAGGTGAAGAATGCGAGCAGAATTCTCGCGAAAATCAATCATTTATGGATAAATTTTTGAAAATTTTTGCTTTAATTAAACGTTTTATCCAAATAATTTTCGCGAGTGAATTAGCAGCTGTGGCTTAGTGGTTAGAATGAAGTATTTTTCTCAAAAAATAAAAATGGAGAAATGTCAAGCTTTAGGTTCAATTCCGATTTCTCTCCCTAAAATCTTTGTCATCCATTGTTGGTCACTTTTCCTACCAAACCTTAAGAGTGAGCTACGTGTCGAGAAGGAGAATGGAAAATAACACGAAAATCCGCTTTATATTTTGCCACTTAATATTGTGATTCTGTCATATGTATACACATACTTATATTAATTGTAATTTTTTTAGAAAAATCAACTAAAATAAAAATTCTTCGTTGACCTAAGTAGGAATTAAATTTTATATTACCTTAATATTTTTTTTAAAAAAATTATATTACTTGCTTTTTTTCTCTTTTTTCTCTTGTTTTTTATTAACGTGGAATCAATACTTAATTTTGTGCTCGTGGACACGATCAAGATTCAATCCAATTGAAATCTGAATTCAAAAATTAAATGAAGTTTAATGCCGAATTGTATATTTCATTCGAAAAAACACATATGAAATTATTTACATATTTGGGAACACAAATATAGATAAATAATTATTTAAATCAAATAAAGGAAATAAACAGGATTTAAGTAACACCAAGCATTAATTTTTAAAACAATGTACTGTGAGATTTATCTGAAAGATTGGAAAAATGGTGTAAAAGAGTAACCAAGCAGCTGGAGAAAGTAACTTTATTGTAGCTGTAGTATACCGTGTTCATCATTTTCCCCATTTAGTTTCCTGTATTACAAATTTTATATATTATGTCTTTATTATGAATGTACGAAGTTGATATAGTTGAAAAGCAAAAAGATTTCGAATAATGGCACTTTCTGCCGTTCTGTTTGACAGAAAAATGTTTTTTATTTCTCTCGAAATCACCACCATTACTCTAAAGTAATTTGTTTTTCCCTGAGATTCAGGACGATAAGGTATTAGGACGGTAAGGTAAGGTTTCAAGAAAGAATTTGCAAGAATCTTTTTAGTAATCATATTAAAGATGAAACATAAAGGCGTTTCCCGAACATGAGCAGCAAATGAAATTTGCAAATAATTTCCTCAAAAGGTTTAGTCCGTATTACTGAAATTATAGCTGATTAATTACTAATTATAAAAACTTTTATAGAATTCAAAATTAAAGACAAAGAACTTTGTTAAAGACAGTTGCTTGTTAAGCTGTGATTTCCAAATAAAAAACGAAAGTGAAACGAATGCTCAAGCAGATATGAATCAATTGTTCTTATTTAGATGAGTGTAGCTAAAAATATTGAAGAATTTTGCTATTTAAATTTCTATGGCAGAAATGTCAGTAGGTCAGAAAATTAAGTTAAAGCACTCGTAAAAAAAAACAACAAGTAATATATTTAAAAAATTAAGTCAATTCTTACTAAGGACATTTTTTTTTATTATTTTAGTTACTTTTTATTAAGTAATTACAATTAATATAAATAATTTATAACAAAAAATGAATTGATTTTCTCAAAAACTGAACTCGAATTCTTTACCTTTACGTGAAAAATACCAAAATCCTCGCATTTTACCTATCGAGCTACTGCCTGTCGATTTCAATTTTCATTACAAACTGCTGAAACTCTATTTGAAGTATTAAAAATGAATTTAATTTAATTTAATTAATTAATATTTGAAAAACTGCATTAACATCGAGTGCCATCCACCATAAGTTAAAAAAATACCTTTGAACTTGAGTTAATGAATAAAAAGTATCTTATTAACGATTGAAAATTTGAACAAGTTATATATAGGGAGAGTATAAAGTTACAGTTGGAATTGAAAAAAAGAAAGAGGTTTTGTTAATAGATTGAAACACGACAGATAAATTGACTGAATTTTAAAAATAATTATATCCATTTTATGAAAAATCAAAAGCACCAGACGTAATAAAAAGTTAGACAATCTGATTTCGAAAGCTTTTTTCAAAATAATTATAGACACCACTAACATAAAAAGGGTTCCATAACCTGTCTCGCATCTTATCTCGACTTAAAACATTGTGCCAATTTTGCATTTCATTAGAGTTTTAATACTTGGAATAACACATAAACTAATGGGCATTGCACTGTACATCTTTTTTTTAACAGCAAATGTTAAACGACAGCAGAATAAATAAATTCGCCCTCTCGTCTGCTTTACGAATGTGCAGATAAAATCTCGATGTGGGGCGAAGACTTCAGGTGTAAGTAATAAACTGCCATTTTTACGAGTATAGCCAAGTATTCGACATATGATTTTTTTTTCTTTCTTTTTCATTTCTCCTTCTTCTTTCGTTTACTCGTGAGAAGTCTGGAAGTTGAACATTGATAAGAAGAAACTAAAATATGCAGTATTATGTAATCCATTTGATTTTTATTTCATGAAATAAAATATTTGATTAATTTATTCGAATGGATTGGAAGAAAAAATTTGAAAAAAGCGTTTTGGATTCAAAAATTGTAATTAGTATTGATATAATAGTTCTATAAACTGTATTTCCCAATAAAAGAATTTAAGAAACCAGAAAAATATTTGCAGCAGATTTAACCGATATTATCAAGTAGGAGGAATTTTGGAAAGCCATATGTTTCACCACATTTGATTCAAATTTCCAAATATATATATTTAATTAAATTCCTTTACTTTTAATTTAATGTCACTTTAAAAAATGAAATGGATCGCCGATAAAATGGACCGTGCAATTTTTGCAATTAAGAAAAGGTGACAATGAAGAAAAAAAAATTTTAAGGCTTTGTTAAGTAAGAAATTTGTGACTTAAAAGAACAAATACAATAAAATGTTATCACACAGACTTATCCATGTACTATTTTTTTTAATTAATTAATTTATGAATCAGTACTTTGGTTAATTTTTGTGGGTATATATATTAAAAATAACACTTACTAAGCTTTTACAATTCCTGCAATCATCGCT
>JAOUZG010016761.1:672243-722887 GCA_026289955.1 Argiope argentata | reverse complement strand
AAATGGTATCTATTAGGCGACGTTCAAACTTTAAATATTCATATCTTTTATTAAAAGGAAAAGAATTTTTACCTAATTAAAAAAAATTAGAAAAAATATTAATTGGAAATTATGACTTTTATCCTTTTTTCCTTCTAATTCAATAAAAGAATAAATAAAGTATGAACGTCGCCTAATAGATACCATTTTGCTCATATGATGAAAGTCAAAAATAATGAGATAAAAACATATTACAAATGTTATCAAAGTTTTATAAATTTTCATTTTGATGTTTAAAAATTACACGAAATTTATTAATTTTTTTTATTTAAAGGAGATATTCTAGAACAATCATAATTCAGCATTCTCCATAATTTATGCGTGATAGAACTTCACGATTGGAATATGTCAATCAATCCTACCAATAGTTAAAATAATGGAATTTTTTACAGTTGGTTAATTTAACTCCTATTTATAAAACATCGGGCAACAACATAAATCTCGAGAGTATTTAATTAATGTTATTTCCTTCCTAAAAAAATTTCAAACATATATTACCCTTTGTCCAGTTGCATCTACAAATCGGAGGCCAAAATAAGCTGTTTCCATCAAATTTAGATGTTTAAACACTACATCTAGCAGTTGTTGACCTCGTGAAGACTCCTGTAAAAAAAGGGGAAAAGAAAAAACGAGCATAAATAATCTATTATTCAGATGGATCGATGTATTTATAAATGTCTGATATATATATAAATAAAACAAACACATTTTTAAAAAAATTATATTGATAAAAAAATTTCGAGTATAAACAAAATAATTAATCTGGTGGAGAGAAAAAAGGAAGAGGGGGGACCCATTTTTTTGCAGCACAATTATATTTCGTTCAAGAAAGAAAACTTCAAAACAGTTTGTAGTTTCTTTTTAAAAAAACGTGGATTGAAGAGAGACAAGACTCTTTATAGCTTCATTATGAGGTAGATGAAAATAATAGACGAGTTTCAGGACCAATTATGCAATTATTTTCAACGATACACATTTCACAAGACAAAACAAACGTGAACAAGAAAATACATGACACTCACTAAAATACAATTTAATATTGATCCCCAAGGAGAAAGGAAAATACACCTTGATGTTAATAAGGTAACGCCTCCTATTGTATCAAAAGAGAAAGTATTAGAGTAATGCAATCCCTACAATATAATATCTGAGCAACTGAGATTTTATGCATAAAGTTTGATTAATTTTTAATTTTAATTTACAATCTTGTGAAGTAGAATTTTTGAAAAAAAAATCAGAATTATGAAAGTAAAAGATAATTTTTCTTAATCGCAAGATTAAACTAAGAGTTGCCATTGTCCATGAAAGTTCTAGAATTTAAAATATCAAAATGAGTTAAAGCTTATTTTGATTTTATCTACGAAATAAAAGTAATTAATAGTTGTGAAAAAAATGTTAGCGCCGAAAATAATTATAAAAAGAATAAATTAAAATAATAGTAATTTGATGAAAAAGAAAAAAGCTTTCAGAATTAATAGAAGTTTTTAAAAATGCAGAAAATAAATTTTCTGTCACAAAAAAATGAGAAAAATAGTTAGAATATAGTCTATAAATACAATTTTTAATGTAGATTAAACATTGAAATATCACTTTAATGTAGATTCAACCTAAATATATCAACCTAGAAAAGGAATACCTTCTTCCAACCACAAATAGAATAGAATTCATGAATAAATCAAAGCTCAATCCGATTCTTAAATAGCGTAAAGCGAAAATAATTAAAAGATTTGTTAATTTAAAATTTTCCAAATAATATAATTGCAAGTTCGAACCACAATTTATTCATTTTCTTCTCTTTTGCTGTCAACTCAGAAGGGGGGGGCATCAAATATTAGACTAAGAAAAGAAACCCTCAACTTTACCATCAAGCTATTTGATTACGTGGTGCATTTGGGTGTGAACTTTTTAAATGCACTTTGAGACCAAGAAATAATTCTCAAAAGAATACAACTCAAATACAGTTTGTGAAGATAAATAATCCATAATTTTTTTTATTTGTAATAATCTGAATTGTATTTTAGAAGATTTAGGGGCAGATCTTGTTTTTGATTAGTAGTTTCCAATTAAATGAAACGAAAATGTATCAAACCGAATATTTTTCTATGAAGACGAAATTGATACAAAAATAAGTGAAAAAAAAGTAAACTCGAGGGGTAAAAATCAAAACAGCGAAAACCAATCATGTGGGGGAGGGGAAGATAGGTGAAAAAATCTTCCATTGAAATTCTCCAAATCGGTTTTACGAAATTCTCAGCTCAGTCATCGATGAGTTCAATAAGAGAGTGTCATTTTTCCCTTTCCGATGAAGCTAAATGCTTGGGCAGATTTGGATGCCTTAATTATGCAGTTCCTATTCTGTACCTTTCCTATTTGTTGATTCTCCCGCTCTCCGCCCTCGTTCTTCACTTGATTTTTTTATTCCATTTCTGTTCTTGCACTGATCACTTCTTTCAGTATAGAGAAGTCATCAAATAATATTAACAACAAAAACACAAGCTTTTTCAATTATTTTAGGTTGTGCTGAAAGTCTGAAGCCCTAAAAAGGCGAATCGCCAATGGTTAAAATGCAAAGTATGAGTTTGCCAGCCCAAAAGAGATTGTTAATAAAAGAAATTGTATATAAGAAAAACTTATTGATCGATCAGATTGGATTCCGATTGTGTTGCAATACGCAAGTTGTATGTTTATCAACTACTTAAAAATGTATTAAAAATAATTGATTGATCAGACTGGATTCCTGTTGTGCATCAACATGAAAGCTATATGTTGAGGGAGACTATACAACTTTGAAAAGTATTCACATAACGATGACAACATTTGAGTCAGCATCTCACAATTCAAACTTCCAAACCATACCATCATTCAAAATTCTGTTCCTTCGACCTTCATCTGCCTTGAGTTTGGCACATTTTGTCCTCTTTCCCCTCTTTTGTGGTATTTTGTGGTTCCTTGATATTTATTCATTTAACCGACAATTTGAAAGAAGCTCCCAGTCACCATCCACAGAGGGGGGGGGTAGTACAACAATGGATTGGTGGGTAGATTTATGACCAAAGACCCCAGGTCGTACAAACGGGGATTAAAACATATTTAACATGCATCAAGACCGCATAAACAGCAAATCTTTTTCTTAGAATAACCCGCTCCAAAGAAAAATCATTCAGTAAACACAAGACTTACACGGGAAATTTAAAAACCATTAACATGCATTTAAAAAAAAGCTAAGTAAAGAACAAAAGAAGACGCGAGTTCTACAAGAACAAAAATCGGGTTTGTTAACTCGATTTAGCCGGCGTCGAAAGAGCCAAGATTATAAATCCCCAAACCCTTTCTCCTCACGCCGAAAGACAGTTTTCGTGCGTGTTCACAATGCCGCAAATGACACCTGCATGTATAATAGTCGCCCGGTGACTATCCTTAACAACTTAAGCCATTAACAGACAATGAAACGGAATGGAAGGGCGGGGAGAAAAAGAATAAAACTGTATCGCTAACTTCCGTCACTGCGTGACGGAATGTTCCGGCTGCAAATCAGGGCTGCCACATCAGGATTGAGAAATAAAGCCAAACGTATTTAAAAATAGGGCCAAAAAAAGGACCAGACTTCGACGGTTCAATAGAAGCAGTGATTTATCGCCAAACAATCGAATTGCTTTTTTCTGAAAAAACGAATCCCTGCAAGTCATGCTCTGAGGGTAAATAATGGTGGGGCGTCTCTACCACTTGTAATCATTTGTTGATTTGTGCCTTCATAAACATTAATATATGCAAAGATATTAGCATCGCATCATTCTACATTAATCATACCAACTTTGCCCCTTACAAACTGCACTACTGCTCAATAAGATGGCATATGTATAATGGAATGATGGAAATAAGGTGAAAAGTACACATTATTTTCCAGAAGAAATTCATTGCATCAAAAATTACTTAAAAGTCTTTTTTGATTTTAACTCATTTTGTTGAAATATATCAAAATTAGTATGGCCTAGTTGGTAGAGCGTTGGACTCATACTCCTTAGGTTACGGGTTCGAAGCTCACCGGCCAAAAGATTCCCCGAGTGTATGGCGACTGGCACTCGTTAAATCTGTTCGTGGTCGCAAAGTCCTCCATATCGATAGTAATATCACTGGGGGTACTGAGTCAGAGGTGATCGCTCTCTTCTCCAGGTCTAAATTACGGTCTGAGATGAGTGAATGAATTTGCATGATTGTAGCCCGCCCCCTAAAAAGGCTAGTGACGTGTGTGTAGCCAAGTCGTACTCTTGGCCCTAGATGGTGCTACTTGTAAAACAAAGAGACGCATTTCTTAGGCTTAAAATCTGCTGATCGTATCAGCGGAAGCTTGTCCACGGCAAGTACCATTAGTCACAACAGCAGAACACAACAACAAAATTAGTATTAAATAAATTTATTTCATGCATCGTAAGTCAGAATTTCGTTCGATTATTTAATTTCCAACCTACAGGCCACGTGGCAGATGTTTATTTATTTACTACTGATATCCGGCGAGTTGCTGACGCAGAAGAAATAATTTTAGAAACACCGCTTGAAATTTGAAAGTGTTATCTTGTTTAGATAGTTTTTTTTGTCGACAATGAAAACGTTCATATAAAAAAGAAATATAAATTATGTTTATTCTAATTTTTTTGGCTTTATTATTCAAGTACATTTCAGGGTAGACAATACTTTTTGTCTTTCCGTAATCAAGAAAAACAGAAGTTTTTTGGCTGTTCGATTCGTGAGTATCCAACATACAACTGGCCATGTGACATGAACTTCCTAGACTCAAAGCAACAAGCTGGCTCAGTTTTATCGCCATCGGATGAACATTATGACAGTGAATAAAATACGAGCAAACATTCCTTTTTATATATTAGAGTATTATTATCCAGAAGGAAAGCCTGACAGAAAATAATAAATCAACTGTATTTAAGATAATCAGCAAAAGAATACCCCAATTATCCCATATAAGTAGATACGGTAAAGAGAATACTACAGAATGCCAACGATTTTCTAGAACAGGTGGGTACAGTACAATTAGTGAAACCGTAAATATAAAATGTTTCCAAATATTTTAAAAATAATGGATAAAAATAAAATCAAAAATAAATTGAAATCGACATTTAAAAAAATCTCTAGGTCGATGGATTTTTTTAATCAGGCAAATTCCACACATTTTAGCCTTAAAAAGGCCAATTCGGCAACCCTGCTGGTAAACCATTCGGCCATAATGTAATAATATGAGAGCTGCAACGTGGAGTCACGATGCGTTCACAAAGATTAACAAAGAAAAAAAATCAAAGCAGAAATGAGTTAGCCGTGATTCATAAATCGATTGTTGGGTTTTGTCATTGGGCTGCATCGTTTAAATCGGCCTCACACGAATCGCTCTTTTTTTTCGCGTGTGTTTGTGTTGTGGTTATTCTTGGTAAAAAAGTTCAATCACTTTCACTATTTGCTGTGGTTTATTAAACAAAACTGGTTCCAGTATTTACATGGCTATACAATTGAAATGCTGATAATTATTTTAAATATTTTAGTAGCAACATGGATAAATCGCGAAACAAAAATATACTATCTCTATAAAAAGGAAAAGAAGAGAGAAAAAAAAGAGAAAGATAAATCCTAACAAGATTTTTCAATATACTCATAAAATTACTGCTTCGTTAATACAAGCCCACTAAGATAGTCTGCCGAACAAATACATTTGACCAATCGATGCAATAATTTATCAAATAATATGAAAGCATGATCATTTTATGATATAAATAAAATAAATAATAATTAATGACATAATTTATAAATCAGTTAATAAAGTACAAGCGCAAAATACGAATAACATTCCCGCTTGAAGATGCGATTTGCCTACACGAAAAATAATGACAATGCTCGGAAGATTGAATTTTGAAATTGTTATATATACTTCATTTCTGTTTTGGTAGCATTTTTCGACCATAATTTATAGAATCATTTTTAAATAAATAGTACTTTTTTTCTATAACAACGCTAGTTCTTAGCCATTTGTTTAGGATCATCGGATTTTGACATTTGGTGAGTATAATTGTTGTCATAGATAGGAAGGATTTGGAGGACAATTATGTAATTCATTTAACGTTAATGGGCATTTGCGGATCTTATAATATAGGAGTTATTAAAAGAGAAGAATATCGATTATTTAGGGAATTTAAAGGCAAATTATTCTATCTCAAGTACATGTATGGGTTTAATAATAGAAAATACATTTTCAAATGATTCAGAAATTATTGAGAAATAAAAAGAAATTGAATTTAACCTAATTATTAGTGCATTTTGATAGAAAGCTAAAATAATTTTCTAAAGTTTTTAGTAGGTGAGAACGCGATGTTGTTTTCGCTAGGTTTTTTTGAATAATTGAAGTTCGAAATCACGTAAGCAATGAATAACACATAAATGGCCAAATTTTTCACCATTTTTTAATGGTATATACTTTTTTGCCTACTTTTACCCGTATTTCATTATTATTATGTACGATTCTTTGAAAGCAGATGCGTTTTTAAAGGTTGGAGACATCGTAGTTATTCCATTTAAAGATCAGTCGAGCCCCAAAACATTTGTTTGCCAGCTAGAAAAATTGGAAAATGAAACCTAAAAAAATAATCATAATATAGATACCGATATACATGCATAGAGATAGATAGAGACTGACAGAGAAGTCTTGCGATCGCTTCAAACCGGTTAAATAATGAAAATTGGAATAAACAACAGTTAGTTTAGCCATATAATGACAAAAGGATAATAATGTTCTGACATAATAACTGGAAATTTGCAATCGAAGATTTCATTTTCTTCTTTTATAATTGCATGTTTAAATGATATTTGTTATGACATGATATTTGTAAAATTATATAATCAGATCTAATTTTGTTGTAATTGCTATTTTTTTAACCATACACTGAGGATGGGAAAAGCCCGAATTTTATGAATACAGTAGCTTATATCAGAGCATTTAATACATTGGTTGTCATTTGCATCCATTGATTTACTACGTATAATTAAATTTAATGCGCCGGATTCCATTAAAAAAATTTTGAAAAGTCAACGCTCGAATTTAATTGGCTCTATAAAGGTAGGGATCCTTTCGTCATTCTGCAATCGAATATCGAACTCTGACCATGCCTGTGAAAAACCGACAGTTGACATTAATCACTTCTTCCGAACCAAAAATTACACACACATTGCTCCTCTTAATAAATAGCATCTCTCGCGTACACTATAAACACGACGCTTTGGTGAATTGACAATTTCGAAAAAGAAGACGAAAAGCAGTCTAACATCAATTATATCCCCGGTCAGAATTCTCATTCACGTCCCTAACTAGAAAACTGAGTTCCTTGCCATTAAGATAAGGTCAGACCTTGAAGCTGGTCCGTGGGAACCGAAACGACACCAGCCTTTCTGCACACTTCATAATAAAATCGTACGTGATTGACTCTCTTAAAAGCCTCTGAGCAGCCTCGGGGGCTTGCCCCTCTCCCCCCTCCGTTGATCCCCCCTTTGATCACTTCATCAGCTTTTTATTTCAACAGATAGGCTGCTGAGGTGAAATGAGAAAGAAAATACAGATAAGTGAAAGTATGCCTGTGGTGTGGTCTCATTTATAGGCCGAAGTGTCTCCCCGTTTCGCTTGCGTGCAGATATGGCTTGGGAAAATGCGGACGGAGGAATGAATACAAAATCAAATTGACAGCGCTGTAAATGAAACAGATGCTTACAGGTCTAATCATATTTTGGTTCTTTGCAATTCAAGGGCGAACCTGACTCATCACATTCTGAAGAACATCACTCTGTCAATGAAGGCTTTTTTTTCCTTCAGTAAATTAAATTCTTGTCACACAGTTAAAAGTAGCTAAGAAGAAAGGGGAGGGGGATTGCGCTAATGCATTTTTTTAAATTTAAACAGTTAACAGAGGAATTTAATTTTTTAAAGCCTCTCAAGCAGTGGCGGTTTTTTGCGGTCGCCTAGTGCCTTGAGATCTATATGGGCCGCAAAATATTTCATACATATATCATATCCGAAAGCAAATTTAATTGTTCATGATATCCCCTTCGATCTGATATATAAGATTTTCTCCTTTTCTTTCCCCCCCCCCTTGAAGAAAAATGCTAAGCAGAATTCTCACGGCATCAAAATGCTGCGTCTGTAAATTCTTTTTTAAAACTTTATAAGTTCAAAATATTTTCTCATAGACTCTTTTTTCTATTATTTTAATTTCCTATTCGTGCACTATAACATGCTCACTAAGTTTTAGACAAGTAATCTTGTTATAAAAGAAATGAACCTTTTTTCTTGAAATTATGAAGAGTAAAAGTCGTTGAGAAACTCACTAACTGTGGATTTAATTTATATATAATAACATTTATTGGTGTTGAAATAATTTTTAAAAAATGACACAGTATATAAATTGTGCCGATAAAAGGTAAAATCTCAGTACAAATAAAAAAATAACCTATGAATTCATGAGGAATTGCCTTTCAATTATGTCACGATATCATAAAATTAGTATGAAGATAAAGCAAAAAACATAAATAAATTCATTCATGTCACTTTCTTATCATCAATAATTTACTGAGGCAGACCCTCAAAATATTTCAGCGCCTGTGGCTTTATATTACCGAAATCCACCACTGCGCCCGTTTCAAAGTCAAATGATGGCGCATATAGACAGGGCCCTAAGCCTAGTTGGGGCTCGGGGCAAAATCTTCGTTAGGGCCCCCTCTGCTTCAATATTTTAGTAATGAAAAACATTCATTAAATAAAAAAAATGCTAAATAAAATTTCTATTCAATTTGGGGGTCCCACAAAAGCGGGGGCCCTGAGCACCTGCTCCGTAGGCCCCTGCCTTAGTCAAGCCCTGCATATAGGCATCGAAAACAGTACAAATAGTTGCATAGCAAATGTTTCACAAATTTTTCAGAAAACGAATCAGATTATATATATATATATACACTCACACACACGTCAAATGCACTAAACTGATTAAAAAATGTCATTCTCTAAAACGACAAAAGAAAAAAAATGTGCAACTCAATATATAAAATGCAAAAATTATATACAGGAGATATTTTACTATGTAGTTTTTTTTTCTGTCACAAAGATGACAATTTAAAACTACAAGAACACATTAATGCATTTTTTCTTTCTTTTTCGTTTCTTTTGAATTCTACTTTTAGCCATACATACCGAAGAAAAAGTCCTTAAATTACTTATAACATATCTTAAATAGCATACATATTTTCCATAACATATTTTCCATAAACTTAATGCAAAAAATATGATTAGCATATAAATTGAAAAATGTTTATGTTATACTTCGTATCGATAAAAATTTTAAAAATATAGTTCTGATGACAAGATTTTAAAAGGAAAACTGTCCCCCCCCATCCCCTATCTACTTTTAATGAAGAAGCGGTCGTATATTTTACTTCCTACAATTCATTCAAAATTTGTATCCAAAGTTTGCCCTACAGTTTATATTATTAAAAAATTAATGATGAAAACATTGAATTTCTAAGGCATTTTCTAAATTTCTTAGAAGGAACAGCATAAATTACAATATTTATCGCTTAAAGACCTTAAACGACGTCAGAATAGAGTAAAAAGTTTTCAATTGCTAGTAATCCAAATAAATGTCTAAGAATCATCAGTTTTCTGATACCTTTGAATTTCATTTACAAACTTTTTCTCATTTTAGCAAAATGGAAAAGTACATAAGAAAATTTAATAAGATTCATTTACATAAAGAAAGCTAATCATCAGAAATCAGTGAGGATAGGGGGGAAATGTTTTCAATAAAAACAAGTAGAAAAATATAATAAGAGAACGCTGTTTTGCGTATAAAATTTTCCATAAGGGAAGGATTGAATTATTTATTTAAAAAAATCAAGGAAATAAAATTTAAAAAATTAGGTAACGCTAAACGAATAAAATTTAAATTGGATTTTTTTCAATAAATGTATCGTTAACGTTAAAAAGCATTTTATTTTTATTTTTAGAAACACGCAACAAAAGACTCACTTTCAAAAGAGATTTTTATTAAAAGAAAGCATAAAAATAAATGAGAGGTAGAGCGTTTTCCTCGAGATCTGGGCGTCCTGGGCTCGAGTCCCAGTTAGGGCATAGTTGTTCTTTGGTTCGGCTATCTATGAGGTGTATGAATGTGTTTCCTTGCAAAAAGGGGCTGTGCAAGCGAGTGTGTGTGTCTTCCTCATATGAGCTAGAAGTCATAAAGGGTGCTAGAAAGTGGTGGGCTAGAAGTCAAAGTCGGGTGTTTAAGGGTCCAAACCCTCAGAAGCTACAGCACACTTCTTTCAGTTTTCATGACATGCCATCATCATAGGAATAAACATTTGTGCATTATATATCAGGTTAGCCCTAGCTAATATTTAAAAAAAAA
This sequence comes from Argiope argentata, assembly GCA_026289955.1. NCBI lineage: Eukaryota > Metazoa > Arthropoda > Arachnida > Araneae > Araneidae > Argiope > Argiope argentata. The sequence continues at coordinate 712,412 of JAOUZG010016761.1, read as the reverse complement.
AACATTATGTACGGATTTGATATATGGATAGAAATTTTTTAAATACTGTACGAGCTAATAGATTGCAAGAATTTTTTCGCGATTTTCCATCATCGAAAAAATACACATATTTACAAAGTTTCCTAAAGGTTTGTTCCCATCCTGTGTGAAGTTACTTACCAAAATCTCGTTTGGGAACTAATTGCAAATATCATTTGTCCTTCGCTGGTCTATGATGTCCGAGCAGTTATTGACATTCCGCGGAAAAGGATAAATCATCACAGGATAAGGGACAAAAGATTTTATTGTGTCGATCAAGGATCAGAACATTTGTAATATGCTCTCTGACTTCACTTTCTTGTTTACGTTCTCTAAATAAACATGGAATTATGTTAAAAAAATTTCTCACCAGCTGAAACTGGACAGTCGACTAATAAATGATTTTATAATTACGAAATCCCAATGGTGTTTTATTAATTAAATTCGTAGTTAGTTTATTCTTGTTCAATAAGAATTTTGGCTGTTTAGCAAAGATTTTAGCATTAAAAATGATATAATTAAAAAAAGTATGCTTTTCTGATTCAGTTTTTAAGTTTTAAGTTTGTTTTCATAATAAATTTAAATTGAAAGAAAACTATTTATGGTTCAATTATTATATATTTAAAACAGAGGTGCTTTCTTTTCAAAGTGAAATGAAAACAAAACCATAAAAGTTCGTTTCCATTTTAGAATTTTATAAGTTCTAATGTTCATGCTTTTCTAAACTCGTTGATGGATTTCAGCATTTGTGACAGTAGAAATGAACATCATAAGGCCTTTTTTCTAATCCAGATTCATTTAAATTTGACATTTTTAATTTAATATGCTAATTAAATTTAATGTTATAATTTTATGAAATTGCATATTTTTTACAAGTGATTCCTCAACATTTACATTTGTATACATTATTATTTAAGCAGAAATTTGGTATCTATTAATACTGTAATAACAAAAATAATGCTACGAAACAAATAGGAACTCCCTTATGCATACTTGAAAATGTGTTAATGTTCTCATATTTTATAATCCAAGGACTATAAAACTTACACAATAAATTAAATTATATAGTTTTTTATAAATTTCTTTAATTGGCAGTTAAACTAATAACAATTTTTGAAATGTTTTAATTGATCTGGTTTAGTCCAGCGGTTTTATGCTGTAGTTGAGTGCGTTTAATCAAAACCTGCCTCTATCATCTAAATACAAACATTTATAATCATGGAAAAGTGATGCCCCCAGCTTATTATTTTTTTAAACTTAAGAATTTCTCATTGCATTAATTTTTTTTTTTTGGAAAGCTGTTATAAAAACAATGCGGACACTTTAGATAACTGAATTAAACATCCGAAAATATAAAACCCATTTGAAATCCAGAAACAAAGCCCTTTTGCAAGGCCTGTTACCGCATCGATATTATGTCGAAAAATATTCCATCACATCACGCTGCTCCATGAATCGCCAAATCCGGAATGAAAACTGATCTCGTTCTTGTCAAGCAGCACCATGAAACAAGCCTATGCAAGGTGGTATCGGAAAGGAAACACATTGAAAAAAAGAACAATAACAGAGATAAAAATCTATGTTGCATTTCAGTATTCTATGTATAATCGCCGAAATGGCGAAATGTAAACTTTTCTGTCATTTCCATTCAAATGAAATGAGAAATCTTGCGTAATTGACCTCCGGGCCGTGAGGTCGAGACTGAGGCAACAAAGTCAGTCGCCCAGTGACATATCTTCTCATAGAAAATGATCCTCACTTTCACCCCTCTCCAGTAGAGAACGAGTTCAGTGGCCCAAGAAAGATCTTTTCCAACTTTTTTTATTCTTTCTCCTCTCCTTACGATGTGATTGTTTTCTTTATCTTGGATAAGTTCCGGACAGGGTAATCTCTCCTCTCCCCCCTTCCTTGCCCGCCCCTCTCAACATATTCCAGAGGTCGTCGAGCAAAGGTCATAGCTGAGCCTTATACCGTAGAAGGTTATGTCTGGCAGCAATTTTCACGACAAATTACCGGCTACTGATTTAATGTTTCGTGAGGAAATTGCTAATGGGAATGGGCACTCTCACTCTCGAGCCCCGCGTTTATATAAAGTGGGAGTAAAGAGAAAAATGAAGACGAAAAAGAAAAAAAAAATGCTAGAAAAAGTTTTGTTTGCATGATGACAACAAACACCCGGAAAAAGGGTTTTCTTTTTTTAAAAAAAGTTTAAAAGAATTTTTTTTTATATTTTCAACAAACCGGAACTTCTTAAAATATTATTTCGAAATATGATCGCATAAAATGAAATTTTAAGTCTAGAAATCTTTTATAATGAAATTTTTTAGCTAATCTTGAATAAAGGATTCAAAAAGTCATTCGAATTTGAATGATTCCATTGAGTAAACTCGTAAATAGATTATGTAAGAAAATTTTCCGTTTTAAACCAATCGCATGAAACAAAAATGACACCTATTTATTTAATTGTACAATTGAACAAGATTATTTTAATATATGTTTAGAATAAAATGTTTTTTCATTACATATAGGATGCGTAGCTATCCAAGGATCTTAAAAGTTTCTCTACGGTGAAAATCATATGCCTCAACTTAATACAAGTAATTTTGTCAATTCATATAGCATTTGAGATCAATTTTTAAGTAAAAATTCTATAGTATTTTCAAGTATGATTGAAACGATTGTCTTGGTTCTTTTGAAACTGTTTCGTTTTACATAATTTACATGCTAAGTCTCAAAGTTTTTTTTTGTCATGTAAGAACATGATGTTGTTTTTGGAAATGAGGTTTTTGGCTTCAACAAAAATTCGTAGGCGAAAAATAAAAATTTTATTATCTGCACGAGCATCTCAAAAAATCAGCTTTTAGTAACGTTACCATTGCATTAACAAAAGCTGTGATTAAAAATAACGAGTTAATGACTAAAGCAAATAAAACCTAGAAAATTGTCCTTCTGAGTACGTGATTCTATGAAATGAAATAAATAGGAAACGTGATATTTTTTTAAACAATCAATGCGAGACAAAGTTTTTTTGGATCGTTTGCAATACTAAGGTGACTCATTCGATGTAACGATTAAAATGAATAAAAATATGATTTAACTTGTTCGAGCGCGTGGTGCTTGACCGTTCAAGAAATTAAATTCTGACATGATACATTAAAATATGCAAAGCAGATTTCATCTTTTTTTTGCCTCCCCTTCTTCCCTTTTCCCCCCTCCACCTCATTTTAATCTACACATTCATAGACAAAATGGAAGGAAGAGTCAAAACTGCAGTGGTCAATAGTCAAAACTGGCTTGGAACGGGCTGGCAAGGTGACTATGCAACGTTTCCTCACTTTCTCTCATTCCATTTGAACCGGGAAAAAAATTAGGCGTAACAATTATAGATTCTCACTAAAATAACGGTGGGGAGATCTGAGGTGCTTGGAGTGGGCTCGCGGCCTACTCTAACGAGGCGTTCACCTCAGATACAGAAGTGAAACTGACGTGGAGTGGGTACCTTCCATTATCATATTATGGAGTGATTACGAGTGACATGTTTCATAATTTTTGAGACGACAACACATTTTATAGCCTCATGTATTCGTTCAGATTGAAAATGGATAATTGTGAGCATAATTCAAGTCACTGCACCCTTCTTTATAATAACAATAATTCGTAAATGCTGTCAGATTACCTGCAAGGGGGGGAAAAAGTCCAAAGCGACTTATCTACCACAAGGCTAAAAATCAAATTTAAAATTATTAAATTTTATACATGTTGCACCAATCTTTTCCATACGGAAACTGTTTTTCCTCCCCTTCTTCCCCCTCCACCTCATTTTAATCTAGACATCCATAGACAAAATGGAAGGAAGTGTCAAAGCTGCAATGGTCAATAGTCAAAACTGGCTTATCAGTTTTAGCCCTATCAGCTTTTATTAAGTATGTGTTATATCTCACTGGAAAAGAAATTACATTTCTGAATTCTCAAACTGATTTTTTACTGAAAAAATTTATGAATCTTAATAAAAAATGTTTTTCAAGTTTTCATATCCACATTTAAGTTATGATTCCAGATTAGATTTTTTGTTTTTGTTTTGAATAATACTTTATCTACTGATAGAATGTATTTATAATTAATTTTAATTCTGAATCAAATAAAAAAATCAATTTTTTACTGCTATTTTAGTTAATAAATCAGTTTAAGCAATTTCATGATTGACTAACAAAAACACACACACCTTTTTTCGCATTAACTATAAAGATAATACTAATTTTATTCATTTATATTTCGGTTAAAACAAATTGAATAGGTCGGCTCTATTTCAGAGAACTTAATCAACGGCATTGAAACTGTTACCATCGGCTTGATGATTTTTCCGATGGCCTTAATTCATCATAAAACTGAATTTGATTTATTGCATGTAAACTTCTGCCATCAAAGTTGGGAAGCGGCTCGTAATTAAAGGAAGTAGGAGGATTTTCATGACTGTTTAAAATTAAGCAACAGAGCTGTAGTGGCATAGCATAAATTTCAAGGTTTCAAATTCACGTGAGGAATTAATTATAGGTTTTTAAAAATAAAAATTAAATTACGATTTGCCTTTTACTATATATGGGTCTATACTAAGAAAGACGTTAAAAGTTGTTAACAAAGGACGAAAAGAAATGTGTCTTGTTTTATTATGAATTTTAGTGGCCGCTTTTTTTAACGCGCCATTTATATGAAAAAATTTAGCAGCTTTCTCAAATTTAAAATTTAAAACAGATAACTGTGAAAAGTAGAAGTATAAGGAAACCCAACCTCCGAAGAAAAAAAATCAAACCAAGAATTTATTAATTTAGATTCTAAAATATTTTTTAGATATTCAAAAGCAGAATTTCTTTGTATATCAAGAGCAAAAATAAGAAAGGAAGTTTATTAACACTTTGGTGGCTGGCAATTTTACACAGAAACTATGTCATGTCACCGGCTACTTTTTTGTAATTGAATACGAAAGTAAAATGTTCCATATCGCCCTCGGTGTTATAAATTGAAACAGATAATGCAAGTGCAATGACGAGTTAATTCGTCACCGGTCAACAACGTTTGGACATGAAAAGACAAGTTAACTCTTCACCGGTCAGCAAAGTGTTAACTGACTTCTTTGCACTTAATTAATATTTAATATTGATATAGAAAAAGGGATTTTAAAGAAAATGTAATAGTTTTTTTCATTTCAGACAAGTTAAAATCTATCGTTATTTATTTATATCAACTTTATTTATGGTTAGCTATATTATGTTTCATTATACATGTTAATTATATTAACAAATATTGCTCACGAAGTACAAAATGTTCATTTTCGAAAGGAGCAAGATGTTTTTATGCCGCCCAAGGCGAACTAAAAGTAAGCTAAGGGTTAATTTTATCATACATATATTCAAATTACTTCCTCATAATTGTAAATTCATAAATCATCAACGATTACATATTTACTAGTAATACATAGGAACCATTTATCTTAAGTTGGAACCAATGTATTAAAATCCAGAAAACCGATCACACGGAAAAAAATTTATTTTCTTAGAGAAGCTTATATAATTGCAAAAATGATCATTTTTTCATAAAATAAAAGATTTAAGGAATAATTCTGATGAGAAATCTGGAAGCGTAAAAATCCAACACATTAAAAATGGATTAAAATATTAAATAATGTCGATGGGAAATATGATTTAATACAGCACGGAAACAAATTCATGACGATTTTATTCCAAAAACGACGAGGAATTTCGGTAGAACGGTCTATTGACCTTGAAATGTCTCCGCCAACAGTCACCCTTCACTTGCAAAACATCAGAAACAGCTGAATTATGCATTTTTCTCATTGTACTTCGGAAAATATGGAGTGCCGAAAGGAGCGTGGAAATGGATGTCCATATTTTATCGGAGATAATGAGGTGCACGTGTGAGTCAATTTATGACTTTAATCTCTATAAATTGCTTCGGATTTTGTGGATTTGTTAACGATAATCGGATCAATGATGTTTTTCTCAGTATTACTAGTGAGAAAAGTATTTTTACATTAATAATTCTTGTTTAATAACAACCAGGAGCCCATTTATATTGCAAAAGAAGCAAGCAGCATGAATTTTTAACTTTTATTAATGCTCTTTCTTCTCTGGGGAAATTAAAGGCACATTGTTAAATAAAAATTCTTCTTGAGAAAACAGAACGTTTTTGTAAGGTGTGAGCGTGGAGTTTAGGCGATGAAATCGTGGCTTAATCAACGATTTCATCGCCAAACCTCTACGATTAACTTTTAAATGTTAACTTCTATTAATGTCCTTTTTTCTCAGGAGAAATTAAATGCATGCTGTTAAATAAAAATTCTTATTAAGAAAATAAAACGTTTTTATAGGGTGTAAAAATTAACAAGAAATTTTTTCCAAATCCCCCCCCTTCTTTCAGAAATTATATAGTTGTATGGCTTGCTTTCTTTAAATATGATTTTTAAAAATTCAATTAAAAATTTTAATTGTCATTTTACTATTGGAAATTTTTTTGTAATTTTATAAAAGTACAATTCATATATTTATGAATTAAATCTGGATTAAACTGAAATATCCAGATTTAAACGTTATAAAAATTATAACTACTATTTAAGAAATTTTTAAATTTTCATTTCATTTACAGTGTTAAAGTTGGAATGTATAATTCAAAATATAAATTCGGGAAGAGAAAGCCCTAACTTTTCCTTCTTTCTGTCTTTTTTTTTTTTTTTTGCCTGAAATGCAATTGTGAATTTTTTTTCTTCAAAAACAAACAATCAAAAGGAAATTCTAAATCCACAACTCTGATTACAGTTTGCCATATTTAAACTGTTCGAAGATCATATCAAAGAAAAAATTGTTCCGACAGCAAAATTTCGGGTGAAATCTTGGCATAAAAATAACATGAAATTTAATCATTTTTGGGAAGGGAAGAAAGAAAACGTTTGGAATGTTAAAAGAATCGTGCCCAAACGTTGACATGCTCTGTTTGTGGTCGAAGAAGGCAGCGTAATGTTTTCAAGAACTTGGAGCACACCAATAAGAACAAAGAAACTTTTATTTTCAAGGTCAACGGACCTGAAAGAAAGTCATTTCAGCCAAGCGGACTTTCCCTGAAGGGAGCGGGAAAAAATAAACAAACAAACAATAAAAGTTTGGAATATTATGAATCAGCAATGGAAATCGTGGTTTAATGCCACAGAGCAAGGGCTGCCGCACTACACTGAAAAAAGAGTGCCAAATTTCATGAAAAAGTGAGCCAAAGAAGGCAAATGTGGACATCAATGACTTTTTGATTTTTTAAATCTAAAAAAATTGAATACTTTATATTAAATTTATGGCCAATATAATGGCTGATCTCTATCTTCTCTAATAATAAAGCAATGTGTAGAATTGCCTACCTTTATTGGCAATCTAATCAATTCACAGCAATCATTTTTTAAGGACTGTGAAATTTGACTCAACCGAGAAGAATAATTGGTTGTCTATGTATAAGTACTCGAGAAAATATTCTTGATCCGAAATAGAATCGTGAATGAAAAAAATCGAGACTCGATTTTTGATTAGAGTTCCATAACCTATTAATACTGACCCCAGGAGGAGGAGGTCAGAATTTAAAAGTTATTTAAGGGTCACAACCACCTTCACATTCATACAAGTAAGCATAATATAAAAAGACTCCATTCATCCTCTCAAATCTTTCCAATAAGAATAAATTCGATTTCTATTGTTCTATAATTAAAAACATTGGATAAACTATATTGACATTGAAAACATTTCACAATTTTATACACATATTTGCGATTGCAAAAGAAAGTTTTCCGGTATAAAACAACATAGGAGAGAAACTAAAAATCGAATATAGGTAATGAAATTAAAACAAATATTTAAATCAAGTTATTCATTCCATTCATCATAAAAAATAATTTTAAAAGATTGTAATATCCTTCTCCGCCATTTTTTTTTTCGCTTTGCATTAATAGGGCGCTGTCTGTATGGAAAGCGTGTAAAGATAAACGAGATTATCATAATTAATAATAAAGAAGATTCGAATGTCTAGTCCCAAACACTGCAGCCAGGGCCCGACTTAGCCTAGTTGGGACTGGGGGCAAACTTCTTTGCCCCCCCTCCTCTGCTTCACTACTTTAGTAATGAAGAAGACTCATTAAAGAAAGAAACGTAAAATAATATTTATATCCGATTTCCGCCCCGATTATATGGGGGGGGGCTTAGTTGCCTTAGTCAGGCCCTGACTGCAGCATAGTATTTCACAACTGAGTCCTATGATTCTTTTATTGTTAAATTTTATTTTTAACTATATAACAGCAATAATTGGTGCATTAAAAATCATTTCATATCTTAGAAACAAAATTATTATAACAATGAATAGTATTGTTGTAGAATATGCTTTAAAGTACCTTTTTTTAATATAATAAAAATGGGAGAAAAGCTTTCACAAACAGAAAATCACTGGAAAGTTTTTTTAAAAATCAATGTAGAGGCAACAAAAAAATATATTATGCTCTGAATTTTTGAAAGAAAGCGCAAAAATTTCGATTTATTTTGAATTTAAAATCTTTTTTAAATATTGAAAAACTTTTTTGGGGATTAGCATTTTCTATCAAAGCATAAATTACTTGCTAAATTTGAGTCACTCTGTCTGTTCTATAGGACATTTAATGTAATTTTTTCATTGCACATGCCATATCATGCAATTCACATCCAATCTACAAATGTTATCAATAACCATACGTTTTTGGGAAAAGCCAAATTCGGCACTAAAACAGAAAATATGGCAACCTTGTACTGAATGGCAGCATAGCAAAAGCATTCTCATCCGGGAGGAGGAGGGTAGGTGGTGGAAATGTTGCATAAATAATATTTTTATTAGTAAATCAGAACAATGAAATTGTTGGATTTTTTTAAGGCAGGCAGCTGGAATTATATAGATATACGTTTGTTTTTATTTCAAATTTTAATCACATTTTCATAAAAAAAGTGAGAAAAAAGATAAAACTCCTTTTCCTTAACGACCATTATTTCGAAGTGTTGATTTATTTCGTTTGAAAATCCATTGTTTTGAATGAGTGAGCTAAATGTAAAGAAATTGCAAAAGCAATAATCATTGAGTGCATTTTCTTTTTCAATTTATATTTGGAGTCGTAGAATTTAATAATTTTTTTCTTCATTCTAAAGTATTTGTTTTTTAATTTAATCACTAAATCAATGATGGCCATAAATTTAAAAAAATGTATTATCTCGTTTATGTTAAAGTATTCATTAGTTGACTACATTATTCTAAGAAAAATGAATTACGAAACTTACTTTATCATTACTTTTTCGGGCACAGCTCCAAAATTAAAATTCATATGCCGATTATAGTGACAGAAAAATATATTTATAGATCCTCCTTCTTTTTTAATTCATCACCAATTTCTTTTATGAACAAAACTTCATAAATTGATATAACATAAAATCTTGAAATGAAAAGAACATTAATTTATATTTATGCTTTCATCAGAAATGAATACCGCTATAAATTTTTTTTAAAAAAAGCGTCTGAGGTACGAATTTATTCTAAATTAATTCTTAGTAAAATAGCTAAAAAATATTCAATATATAATATTAATTAATAATTTTACTATCACTGAAAAATCTTTTTTGTTTTAAAATATTTTGATTCATAAACACAGAAAATATTCAAAGTAATGTTAAATTTCGAATACAGAAATTTCCCACGATCCACCACAACCACCAAAAAAATCATTACATTAATTAATTGATGAATCGATATAGACTTCATAAAATTAATTTAAATATAAAATTGGGTAAGGAAGAAAGACTTATTTTGAAAATATTTATATAAAATAAAATAATAACAAATGAATTTGAAAAATATTCTGCACCCATAAAGATGATTAATTACAACTCTCCATGTATTTTGAGTTTCGACTAAGCATTAAACTGTAAATGATTTTTTAAAAATAATTATCATTGCCATTTTTTCTAATAATGATTTTTCAACCATTTTCGATTATTTCAACTACCATCGAAATTACACCGAAGAACCATCGTGTCAAGGGGTCTATTATACGTTAAATCAGTCGGGGGCCTCCCGCTGATGTGGTGTGACATGGAGAAAAAGTGCCAGCTCAGGTGTCGTCCTCGTTGTCTGACCACTATTCAAAATTACGAGACCCCATCCCAAAATAACCTATTGTTGTTTTGCAACGGGACATTAATATAACTGAACTAAAATATCCTATTATTTTAAATCCTTTATTTATCAGTCTGTTATGCAGTATTTTAACTTGTAAAAATTATGAGACAACTGGAACAATTTAAAACTGTAAAATATATCATCTAATTAAAAAAAATCTAACAGAACAGCTTTTCTTTTCTTCAAGGATTTCATTTATAATTGCTTATTTTTATGTCGTTATTAAATCATAATAAAAAAACAATTGCATTTTATGCAATGAATGAACATCCAAGCCGAGCAAAACTTTCTGTGTCAAGTTTATAGTAGATTCAAAAACTGTGACTTGATTCAAAATTTCCATATGAGGGTCAAACATTTTAAAGCTATATTTATTGCAAAATAATGCAAATAACTCTTCAAAATTAAAATGCTTAACGGTTTGAGTATTGTTATGCTACAAAACGCTTCAATCAGCAATTTGTAGTTTTATCAATTTATATTTCGTAATGGAATCCATCGTTGGAACTGCGGCGTTAAATAGCAGCTATAATGATTTTGGAGATATTGCTGATCAGACAAAACGGAACGATATTACCTCTTTTTCAGTTACATGAATATCACTCGATTATCCAGGAATTCTTTCAGCATTCTTCAAGGGGTTAACTTTAAGAATTGTCATTTTTTTAAAATTTTATGCTCTTTTAAAATTTGAACAAATTGATAAAACTCAAAATATTAACACAATTTTGCAATAGTGGACACCACAAGTTCGAATAAAGCTGAATAATTTTCAAAAAATTAATCTTTAAATTACTAATAGGACAAAAAAAATCAAGTCAACAAGTTACAGAAAGAGTAGTAATTTTTTAAGATCATTAGTTTATATACTCGTACAATCCAAAATAATAAAAATAAATATCAAAGTGATGACATTAATTTAAAAATATCAAGAATTATCATCGTGACTTTTACACTTAGTAGACATTATAAATTCAAGAAAAATGCGCTATTTTAAACATTAAAAAATCTTAAAAGGGTTAAATAGAGATAATTTTTTTTCTCTCAACTTAGATACTCTTAAAAGCCTATCCTACATGCAAGTACATCAATGTAAGCCAAGGTAAAAGAAAATTACTTTAAAGCTAGGGGGAAAAGAGAAAAAAAAAAAAATCGAAACACAGCACTTAAAAAATTGAAAACAATTATAAGCCGAAACACTCCATTTAAATTACCAGACCTTGACAGAAACTAATTGCTTGGACATGTGAACAAGAATCGAGCATTAAAACGAAATTCGACTATCTTGTAAACTTTGTAACACTTCCTCCACAGCAATCACTCTAAATAATCAACCTTTTCAACAGGTCTTCCACAGAGGGGGAGGGACGCGGCAGACTTATATCAACAAATAACCAGTTTAAAACCACCCACGTAAAAAGAGGCAGGGGAGGGAGAGGAACTTGCTAATAGCCCTTCAGACGATTTCCTTCATAAAAGGTCGATATTGCCAAAAGACAGAGTGAAGTAGAAAAAAAAAAAATGCTTGTCCATTAGTATGGTAATTGGTGAAGCAACTTCGCAAACTTAATCTAGTGATCGCGCCGCTCTTTGCAAAAGGCTGCCAAGAAAAAAAATGATGCCAAAGATTACTTTTTTTAATAAAAAAAAATGTTTAGCTTGCACTTTTCGGTTACGATTCTGTTTCCTCAAATTAAATGAAAAATTTTCCATTTTCGATTCACATATAAAATTGATATTAAGAATTTTTTTAATAATTAAATTTAATTTTTAGAATTTACTTTTTTTAGCTTTTACTAAATGGATAGAATACAGCCACCCTTAAGAAAAGAATGGATAGTAACGATAACTAAGCCCTTAAAAAAGAAACTATACCATTTCAAACAACTCAAAAATAGCAACAACGAAATGAAAAGAGAAAGAGAGAAGAATTATCAGTAATTAATGCTCTGAAGATGTAACGCTCTCCCACATCGACATGATTTCTGAATTAAAGAGAATTGCTTACGTACAGATCAATGGAAAATAGAGCAAATAAATCCAAGACAACCTATCCTGTTCTTTATTTTAATTTCTTTTTTATATTATTATTACTAATCAAATTCGCAAATAATAATAATATATCAGCGTTAAGATTTATATGGCATTTCAAATTTATTAAATAACCGAATTTAAAATGCTATTTTACGTCTAGCCTTAGCTATATCTAGAAGTAAAAAAAATTCCAACAATCCATTGAACATGGTTGATCCGATGGGGAAAAAATATAGGTGACAGTAAATAATACAGCTTTTCTGAATTTTTTCAAAATTATGTATTTCTTTTCTGTTCTTTATTGCTTCCCTTTCTTTTAAATGAGGAAATCTTTTCTTTTTTTTAATAATATGAAAACATGATATTTTTTTCGTTAGGGTTTTTTGAGTAATTAAAGGGAATGAAATCAAGTAGGCAATGCTTAAAGCATAAATCTCAATATTCATCAACATCCTTTAATACCATAAATTTTTAACCTGCTTTTAGCAGTATTGCATTATTATTAAATATGCTTCTTTGAAAGCAGATGCATTTTTAAAAGGTTGATCCGCTTTTACCAGTACTGCTTTTTTCAGACTGGTTTAAACTACTTAATGACTTAAATTAATTAAAACAAATAATGTTATAATGTTCTCACAAGATAACTTGATATTTTTCATTTTAAAAAATTTAATTTAGATTTTATTTTTTAATTTAATTTTATTATTTAGAATTATAAATAAATAATACATCATTTATTTGGAATTCCAGTTATTTTACTAATCACCATTTCATTGGATTAAATAAATTTTTAAAAGAAAAGGAAAGTTTACAATAAAACGAACTCCTTTAAAATGATGTTTTTATTTTAAAAAATTAATGGTTAGTTTCATTATGTTAACATCGCCTTTTGAATCAACACTGATTATTTCACGGCGGACCTCATAATTTTGAATAAGTTCTAAACGATGAGAATGAACCCTCTTTTCAAGTTTTTATACCACAAAAGTAATAAGTAATATAAATGATGGATCTTCAATGGAATAAGGCTTCGAACCAGGGACCCTTCAATTCCATACTCAAGACTATTAAGATTATCGCAAACAATTTTAAGATGGTCTAATTCAGGTAATCAGTAGATGCATGAATTTAACACATTAAGAGCACTGATTTGAGTAATGATTGAAGAAATTCGATCCGATGCCATTACATAACATTCGTAGGCCAACATAAAATATATACTAGTAAAAAAAATTTAAGTCACTTCTTATTTAGGCCAAGAAAGAAAGTTTTTATTTTATTTTTTAATTAAATAATTACAATTAATTTAAATGATTTATCATTTAATGCCTTCACGTGTAAAATATTGAAATCCTGGCATTTTACCGATTGAGCCACTGGCTGTTTATTTCAGTTTTCATTACAAACAGTTAAAGCCTTATTTAAAGTATTAAAAATTAATTAAATTTAATGAATAAATTGAAATTAAATTAAATTTAATGAAAAAGTTAGTATTAACATCGAATGTTATAAATTTTAATATATATAGTTAATGGCAGAAATTGAAAACTAGCATAATGATTTTTAAAAGTCAAAAGTTGATATAAACTAAGAAATTTCCTGAATTGGGCCTTAAAAATGCCAATATGGCAACCCTGCCCAGAAACAGCTTTTGACTATGTGTTCCAACCTAACTAAGTTTCAAATATGCATGATTTTTATTCTATTGACTGCAAGTCTGCCAATTAAGATAAAAGGATAAAGAGGCGCAGGTTAACAGCAAGCCAACTGATAAAGAGCCTATTTTTTTTAATTGATGAATGCAGCTATTTACTTTAAGGAAACAAAAATGAATCCTTTGTTTATTCGAACGAAGGAAGAGAAAATGAATTAAAAAATACACCACTTTGTGTAGTTGGGGGAGGCGTTAAGGTGTGGGAGAAAAGTTTATAAATTAAATCGATTTTGATTCTCGAAATCCTCCAATATAGCAATTTCAAGGAGCCGTTTAGTGCTATATTGTTAATCTAAAAGGACAAGAGTGAAAAACAAAATAATCTTGATTATGCTTTGTTTGTTCTTATTCTGTATGCCATCCCATTTGTTAGGGGGGAAATTTAAGGATATCGACAAACAGATTTCTTTTCCCACAATCGTTAAAAACTAACTTTCTCTGCGAAATAGTCAATAGCTAAGAGTTATTGGATGGCGCTGGCCATAAAATCATGGATTTTTTTTTAAATCTGTTTTTAACCTCAGAATAGATTACAAGTTTCCATAAATTACAAAAAGTAGTTAAGAAAATAAATTTGAGGAAGTGTTGAGTTTTTTTTAAAGCTTTTTAATGAATGCATTTTTAAGCAAAATATAGACTTTTCTTTCGAATAGAATAATTTCAGATCATATTTTAAGAAGATCATTTTTCAAATCATCTGATACTATACAAATATTTATCATTCTTTCTGCGAGCATTAAAAATTAATAACCGTGTGTCTTGCTATCTAACAGAGCTTTAATTAGCTGCAATCACCATCTATCATTAATTAAATGCTTACCATATTAATCTCAAAGGAAACAAATCGATCCAATTCTTTTTTCATTTTTTAAAAATTTTAATTTTATTTCTCTTCGAGAAGGTAGAAATTAGAGAAACTTTTAATTGAACTAAAATTTATTTTTATTAATAAAATTTGGAATTATTTTCCAATTATTTTTCTTTTTTAAAATTATAGCAATCAAACAACTATTAATATATTAGACTACATTGAATAAACTCTAACCAGAAATCCATTCTCAATCCGCTCAGTGATTTTAAATGGCCCGCCACAGATTTCAAAATAATAGCAAAATAAATTAAAATAATGACCATTACATCCAGTTTAAGTTGATAAACTTTCAGAAATGCCTTTATAATTTTATTCACTTCTTTAGTATGAAGAATTTTTAAAATAATGTCGGAGTCTATCAAAGTTTGAAATAAATAATAATATTAAATAAATTATTTTTAAAATTATCATAGTAATTTAATTTTTAACTTTAGGGCAATATTTTAAATTAAAATTGCTTTTATTTGATCATTTTTGTTAAGAAATATCGAAGAACGTAGCTGAAGCCTTCACTATTTACGATCCCGCGAATTGAAAATTAACATCCTTTAAGGATGAGACAAGCAATTTGACGAGTTATTGACCATTTTAACATCATTTTCAATTTTCATCTAAAGGTCAAGAGAAAAATTTCATTTATAAAGAGCTTTTTTCTAAGAAAATTTTCTAATCAAGTGTACGTATATATACTAAATAAAATAAAATAATAAATTGCTCCGTTAATTAATAATAAATTAGGTGCAATAGAATTTAACATTTATATCTTCATTTAACATATATATTGGTACAATTCAAAGAAATAGTTTAAATGATTCCCAGATTATTTTTTATAGTACCAAGTTACTATGCATGGGACTCGGATTTTTAGAGCTTATTTTAACGTATTTTTTACTTTGCATAGTACTTTTATTAACTAAACATATATAATTAGTAAAAATTCTTTTTTTTCTTCCAGAAATTAACTACCCTATATTTAATTTCCTAACGAAAAGAATGGATTTCAATCAAACCAAGAGTTTTAAACTGTAAATACGCACCCTAGGTAGTTGAAAGCTTAGACAAAATTATTACTTAACTATTAGAAATGAAAATAAGGCGGATATGAATATATGTAACGTACTTCTTAAAATTTACTACATACGCATTTATATTTATTATTATTCATTACGTAATTGCGTATACATGAGATCGTGAAAAAGATTCTTCAGTCAAAAAAAAAAAAAAAAAAAGCCTTTGTGAATTCTAATTTGAGCTCAAATGTTTTCATGAGTTGAAACGTTTTGAATTAAGCTATCAATATACAGCTTGTTTTGTCATTTTTACTAAAAAAAAAGCTAGCTTGACTTTGTCATTCTAGTCCGGCAGCCCTGGTTTGACAGCTCTTCTGTTAGCTGTAACTGCTACCAACCATCAATTCTACGCTCACATGACTTCAAACCGAACGATAATGTCCACAGGCTAGATTCTGCGCAACACTGATTTCCTCATAATGATTCTTCTAACCCACCCTATTTCTAGAGGAAAAAAAAATTATCACGCAAGAAACAAAAAAAGAGGGGGTAAAGGAAATAAAAAAAGCGTGGGAACCTTGATGGAAGCGGGTTGGGTGGGGCATCAGGGGCCACGGGTAATGATTATCTTGTCAAGATCCTCAGTTCCGCAAAACCTGTCAATTCTGGATTCGATGTCGAACCACCCACTCGTTTCAGTTTCGGGGTCGCTGACGACACCTGAACAGGCAAGAAAGACAAACCCTTCTACTTACGGAGCCATGCGTCAACTGTCGGAAGGGTTCGTGCTACCGATACAATGCCACACATCAATTTGGCGTGGCTCTCTTTGCACACTAAATGAAAAAGTTTCACTCATACAACAAGACGGAGGCCAAGGAGGGGAATTTATTGTGCTGTATGTTAAACAGTTTTTGAAGGTGGACACCAAAAAGGTTAGATAAAAAATGAATAGCTGCTGAATTGAGATTTGTGCACTCTACTGCGGCAGAGACAGCAAGTCTTTTGTGATATGTATCTGGCAAAGATTGAATAATTTATGATAATTCTAACCACAACTACAGACTTAACATGCCCCAAGATTCATTCAAACGTATTTACAATTTATTATGCTCACTAAAACATAATAGCTCATATGATATAATGCTTTAATAATTTAATAGTTTACTTCTATAATAAAATAGATATAAATATTAAAATGTTTTCATAGAATTCTTTCATTAAAGACTAGATTCATAGAATCTGAAATATTTTCGATACAGTTGTAGAGCTCAATCAAAGAAACAGCATAAAAGTTTTAGCTCTCCCAGTAACTTTTGAAACTCCACACAAGAATTAAAATGAAGAATTTTCGTCTATACAAAATTCAACAAAATTACATTCGACTGCAAAGAAAGGGCTAGAAAGTTATACGTTTTTAAATATTTTTCATGAACTTCATAATAATAAAAATTTTATATTGTTTCTCTCTCACCAATGCTGACTGTAGGGACAAAATAGTTTGGGCACGATGTCGAAGTTTTTTCATTGGCTTATCACCGCATTAAATACTATGTAGTTTCCAAGGTCTCTAAGCATGAAGCAAACACCTCTGATGCATGCGCGAAAAATATCACTGGCCTTTACGAATTTCTTCTTTTTTTTTTTTTTAATATTTTTTTGAGATTAATCAGTTTAGGTCTAGAGTTGAGCGACAAAATTAATATCGCTCCTTACTTTGATCATTCCTGCATTAATCTTACAGTCTTTCAGCCTAGAATGGTTAGGTTGCATTCATCTACAGTCTTTCAATCTATGTTGCCTAGGTTGCATTAATCTACAGTCTTCCAGTCTAAACTGCGTAGGTTGCATTAATTTACAGTCTTTCAAACTAGATGTTGCCTTAATCTACAGTCTTTCAGTCTAGACTGCCTAGGTTGCAATAATCTACAGTCTTTTAGTAATTCAAGTAGTTTGAGATTTAATGCACAATGGATTGTAATAAAAAAAGCCCATGTAATTTTTTATGATATAAAAATAATAATTTACAATCATACATTTTATCACTATTGGAGGCGGTATTTAACCTTTCGAGATTTAAAGGGATACATATGCCAAATTTCACTCGGATGTGCCAAATGGCCTGAAATTGAAAGCATACAAATAGACTACAGCTGAAAAAAAATTACTATGGTATATTTTTATACGATCAATAAATGCATTATTAATACCCAGAAAGTATATTCCCCGGGGGGGGCACCTCGAAATGAGGATGAGATGCTTCCGGTATGGTGGTCGGATCTCGCCAACCCGGTGGATACAAAAATAGTGGGATTCAGACTCCCCCACGATGACGGTACGTACTCCCTACGGGGAGGGTTGTACCGTGGTCGTTGTCGGCCATTAGGACTCAACCTCAGATCCCGAACTTTGCTGTTGCGGCGGTCCGGTAATTCAGTTTCGTCGGTTAATCCGTGTGCCATCGTGGCGGGTCGGAGAGTCTGCAATATGACTACCCAGAAACTTATTTACATATTCAACAACAGCAAAAAAAATTCTTCTGCGACAAAATTTGTTGAATTATGAATTTGCGAATTTTATTATTTTATGCCAATCAACAGTGTCTTGAAAAAGTGCTGCTGCTCTATTATTGGGAATTTTCTTTAAGATAACCATCACAAGGGTTAAAATTAACCACAACAGAGGTATTCAACAATTCATAACTAGATCAATTTTAGTCTCAGCAAAATGAAGTTCTTTTCCGTTTGATGTATCATCAATATTTATCTAAATATGACTAATAAAACAGGAGAGCGATATAAAAATTCCTAATTTTTTTCAGCAGAACATTTATAAATACAAACATAAAATATAATTCCTTATGTCCTTTAAAGCAATTTCCAGGAAACAATCCATATAGGTTTAAAAATTAGAATTGGACCACGATTTGAATTGGCAAATTGTGTATTGATAATAGATATACCATCCTTTTTTTAGTAATAAATAAGTATATTGGTAATAAAAAAATTAGAAAATCTGCTTTGAAAAATTTATTTACTGTACCAAATAATTTACGATTTTTCTACAAATTTGCACTACACTAAAACACGATATGTGCTTACACAAGATAAGTAACTATCTATTTTTTCAGTGATAAGCAAGTGTCGATTACGTGCTTAACAGATAAACAGTATAGTTTCCATTGAGGTATGATACTTTGGATGGCTGATTGAAATACAAACGTAATTATCTAAAACACTGTGCATGCCTAATCTGCCACTAATTGCTGCAAAAAAAGGCAATTTAAATTTTAACCACGCTTTTATTGTAAGTTACTCGTTACGTGACTGGCTTTGATTTCAGCTGAGTTCCATTAATTATACTCTTCATTGATTAGAGTATAATTAATGGAACAAAGATGAACATTAAAAATATTAATTGAAATGAAGAAAGTAATAAACAAATTTGAACTTGAAATCTGAAACACCTTATAAGGATGAAATAGAGAAATCATCATTAAAAATCAATCAACATCATCAATCTCTTATAATTACGGTTAAAAAAATTGATGGATTAAGATGTATAGTTAAATAATGTTATTCATTCATGTGATGATTAATTTCGTCTCATTTTTAAAAAATATTATAATTCAAAAACATAAGGAAAATTATAAGAAACAAATATAGTAACCATAGGGCAAAGAGGTGGCTTCGCATTTCTTCTGACATTTGTTTCATTATAAATCGAATTCCAAAAAAGAAATTTGTATAGATCTGTAAAAAGCCAGTTATCAAATTGTTAAAAAAATTCATTCTTTTTGATAATATTTCTAAAAGTGTATGAATTTAAAACTCGCCGCGAGCTCCAGCTGCAAATAAGTTGGTTACATTTATGTACATATGTTTTTTGCAATAATCTTTCTAATAATAAAAATGACCAAACATTTTTTTTGAAAAACCATTCTGACTAACATATTTCATTAAGTACAGATTTTGAAGTGTTTCTCAATTATTCAAATTTAATCCTTCATTTGCTTATTTTACTTTGAAATAATATATGTCTATTACGGTAGTGGTTTTTTTTTTTAATACTGGGAGCGAGATTTAGAATAAATAACTCATAATCAAAATAATTATGTAAATACAGATACTAATTGCAAATAAAATAAAATGTTTTTCATTTTGTTTCATTGTGAGAAAGGTTATTCTTTATTGATTTCATGAACGTAAGTTAATGTCATCATTTTTGGTTCGATAACTCGGCATGTTATTAAATTTCTAAGAGGTTTTCTTTTAAATGGCTATGATCAAAGAGGAAAAGGAATGGATAAATTATTAGAACTTATTAGCCCTCTTCAGATTATTTCTATTTGGATAAATCCAAACGGTTTTATTTTGGTCACATGAACACACGTGGAGCAAAAATATTATGCCCTTATTTAAAACAGAAATATGCCTCTTTTCCTTTCAAAGTCATCCAAACATTAAAAATAATATCAGTAAAGATTACTACATTCTTCAGAATATACACAATTCCTGATAATGAGAACTGTATAGAGATAGTGCTCTATACAGTATAACACTTTGTATAGATTTGGAAATAAACTTATATTTGATATTACCAGTGATGACTATTTTATATAATATATTACATGTGTATGAAACCTCAATAAATATTGTCATAATTTTTTCAAGACTAATGCACTATATGTATATTATCCAAGTTGCAGCTATGCATAGCCGAAGAGAAAAAATTGAACGAGTCTTATAATGAATAAACTTATTATTTGAAGTTTTAGAAATGTAATCTTTCTCTCATTCCTGTTTTAAAAAATCCGCTTGAAAAAGTTCGAAATGAGCAATTAAATTGAATTAATAATTAAAAGCAATATTTGCAGAAACACGCAACGAATTTAATATTTCTGGGGAACAAAAATTTGAAAAAAAAAAAAAAAAGTAAAACAGCTAACCAAGCAGCGAGTAAAAACAAACTTAACTTATGTACTATTATGTCAAAAGGTATCGGAAAAGCTCTGAGGTAGCAAATGGAGCTCAATTATGAGGTGCAATTGCGTGACAGCAATCTATTTCCTGCCGCGGATATAACAAGGGGTAAGGGTTGCTTTATGTACTCAAGTCGTCGGACACGTAGGGTGAGAGGGGGGGGGGGAAGAAAGAAAGAAAAAGAAAATGAGATAAGGTATCACATTTTTATCCCATAAATCGAGCATAGAATGTCCACTTGAAAACCCACAAGCACGCACATTATGAATAACATCAGTATTTTTCTCTCCGATCTTCTAATGTCCCCCTCCTCATTTTCATCTAAACATTCTTCTCCAGCCTCACCCCCCCCCCAACACACCTGCACAGGAATGCAAACGTTGGGGTTTGCCGTCCTTTTTTTCCCACGATATCTCTTCTTCTCGCCCAGGTTGGACAAGGCCTGTCCACTCATGCGATTAAAGACAGGTACGAAACAATGGCTACCATCCGAACCCGCAAAATGGAGTTAAATGGTCCCTCGGTTGGAGATTGGGTGATAAAGGACGAACGTCGCCTATTAAAAAAGTAACAATAACAAGAAACGAATCGAGCGGGTAGATAATTAACCAAGTCGCTGAAGAACCCTCTTCAACGGATTGGGTGAGCGATCGTAAACAGCCGATTATGTGCTTTCCTTTTCTTTCTTTCTTTCTTTTCTTCTTGTATTTTTTAATTTTTTCTTCCGGTCAGTGTCGTCGTGTCCTCTAAGAAAGGCCATCAAACTTTTTTGAATGATAAACAATATTTATTTTCTTACGACAAGCCTTTTCTTTTTCTTCTCTTTATTCAATCGTACTTCTCACCACACGTGAAAACATAACATATTTGCTGTGAATCTAAGTCCAAATTCCCAAAGTTGGATTTTTTTTTCAAATTTTTTTATTCTTCTGGTCTCAAAATTTTACTTTCTCGAATACGAAGTATAGAGAAAGTACAATAAACAACACTAGGTTTTGACGAATCTCTATGTTTCAAAAACGTTTTGAGCTAGACAGCTGAAATTTGGTATTAAGTCTTTAAGTTATATTTGAAAATGTCTATCAAATTTTGAAGGAAAAAAAAACTGATCAGAGGAAGTCTATTTGTCCGGCTATTATAATGCAAGTTAATATGATAATTACAAAATGAAGACAGCTAGACAGATAAAATTCGGTGCACAAATATAACATCTATAGTGTACACATCTACCAAAGTTTAAGCCGAAACCAACAACGAATTAACAGTTTGTCGGTTAATTCAAAAATACGATAATTCAAAAATACAATGACTTAAATTTGTCAAATGTCATGTTAGTCAAAATTACTACAAAATTCTAATCGAAAACTAATGAGGCGTTATTATACCTTTTGATAAATCAAAATCTGACCTTTATTGACCTCATTAAAAAAGTTGGATATTATTTTGTTTTCCTAATCAGGCAGCCTATTTTGTTATGTTATGTCGCCAGGGAAAGGCCAACAAACCTTTTTTAAGTGGTAATTGATGTTTATTTTCGCTTGGTATCTCTGCCGTTTTATTTAATTTTTTATTTATATTGAATTCTACTTTTGAGGTGTAAAAAAAGCTAGCTGGTCTGTCCTCTGCAACCGTCTTTCGCTGGAGGCGGGGTATTCTCATGAATAAGACGAAGCTGAAAATGACGGGGTTCGCCCGTTGACTGCTGCGAACTAATATCGACAACGATAAAATAAAACCCCGAAGAGGTTTCTCTCTGTCTCTTCAAGATAGGGATCCGATCTGTTACTCGGGCGCGCCCGAGCGAATTTTATGATCGAAAGCTGATGAGATTTTGGTACAAGTATCATCGAGTGAGAAGAGATCGAACCGATAATTTAAAACAGATCCATATACTTCTCAACACGCATGGCATTCCGTCGATTGGAAATGATGAGACAGATAGGAAGAAAATCTTTTTAATAGCTAAAGTTTTATTTTAATAGTAGCTATGTAGTATATAGGATGAAGGTTTTTTAAACTAAAATTTAAACATCTAAATTAATTTTTTAATCAAGTAAATGAGACAACGATCTATAAGAGTCTTTTTTTCATTTCCCCGAGATTTCTTTACGGATAATTTGAAGCAGCTCTAAATTCAGAAAATAAATTTTGAAAAATGGTAACATCAATTAATGATAGTTAAAAACAAATTTAAAATAATTTTTAAGAAAATACTTATGAAACGCTTAAGCTCCAGATGAATTAATAAAATGTTTTTCATAATCCCGTCTATTTATTATAATCGCGTCTATTTATTATACATGATGAAATATTTATTAAAATGCCTATTCATAATAAATGATTTCGCATTCTCAAATGCAAAATCATTTGAAAATACTTACAATATTAATAACAATGAAATATGAAAGTTAAAGATTTTATATCTAAAAACATGTTTAGTATTGAAAAAGAGAGTCCATTTTACAAGAGTGCAAGAGAGAAGAAACGCTCATTATGTAATTAGTGAATCTCTACCTAGTCAAAAATTCGAAAATTAATTCTCAAAGATAAAATTGCTTCCTCTCCCACCAGAATACTGCGATCATTCTCAGATGATGATACATGTCCGATTTGTAACACATAGTCTGCATAATTATTTAGACATATTTAGTTAATTACATGCATTAAAGTACCAGCTACATGCTTGGTACATGGTTGCAAGAAATTTGATGGAATTCTACATTATTTGGCGATTTTTCGCTTCCGCACGGCTAGCGGAAAAGTACCAAGATCTCTTTTCTCTAAAATTTTTCAATAATTTTGGCGATTCAATATATTCGGCGATTTTTCCCTTTCGCCCGGCTAACAGAAAAGTACCAAAATCTCTTTTCTTTAAAATTTTTCAATATTTTTGAAAAAAAAAAAAGTTAAAACAATTTGATTTAATGTAATGTACAAAAGTTTCAAATCCACCATTTGAAATTTAAATATTTATTTATCATTCTTATATATTACACATTTTGTAGTTAATTTCTAACTTTGTTGCCTCATCAATATTTTTAATACAATGGGGAGAAAAAATTTATCCTGGAAAGAAGTCGGGGGCGGGAAAAAAGTGTAAAACCTTGCATAAAAAATTAAAATGTTAATTCTGGAATTTAAATTTTTTTAGGGCATCCTGGGAAGCTTTCATTTTGATGGGATGTTCAATACCCTAGTCAATTGAATTATATTTTAGCATATAAATAGCAGAAGAAGGGGCGGGGGCGAAAGAAGATCATGGGAAAAGAAGTTCGGAATTCACCCCTTTTAGTAACTTACTGTCGAAGGAAATCAAGACTATATAAATGCTAAATGTCTGCGTACTTCTTAAAACTATAATTTAGATGAATACTAAAATAAGTTTGTAAAAGTGTGCGCATTTATTCCAGACTATAAAACAGCATGACCAGAACCAATCGACAGCGGTCCAATGTTCAAAAGACTTTCCGATCCAAAAAGGTTCCAGCAAAAGTGGCATTAGTACGTTGCGATCTGATCTTTTTAGAAAGATTTTTAAATTGCTTCCATTCGAATGAATTCAAATCCACTGAAATATTTCTCGGTACTATGACTGATAATTCATTTAAAAAAAATTCTCTCCACAGTAAATAACACTACCTTATATTTTACTCCAGCTATCACCTGCTTTTGATATCAGTAAAAGAGAGACATTTGACACATTTTAAAATTTTAATTGACTACGGATTGTAACGGGAAACGAGACTAATTCACTGCTGTTGTTATCCAGCAGTTAAAATGATTTGAGTAACAGTAATATTTCTAAATTGAGATTATTGTTACAGATGTTCATATATACTATTCAAGAAACAGAAGTGGCAAAGAATTTAGAGGATAAAAAATTTGAATTTCCAAAAAATTCCAAATTTTTTAATATGCTCTTATTATTTCAAAAGGAGAAACAAACCAAATGAATCTTTGTTATTTTATTTGTGACTCCTTGTCTGAATATAAGGCCACAAACCATAAGTTTATAAAACTATTCTAGTAGCTATGAATGAAACAGCACTTTTAAAATCGTAAATTAATGAATATCTTAAGCAACATAATATTGGCATTTAATAATCAAAATTAAATTCAATGTAACCACCCACACTTTAAAATGTAACAGAAATTTAATGGGAATAATCCAAAACATGATTAAAAATCAACACGGTAACTTCGAGGGATAATTAGGAAACTGAATGGTGATAAAAACCATAACCAAAAGATATGTTCTATTTAAAATCAAAAACTTCATATAAGAAGATCTGTTTCGAATAAACCATTTAAAATTAACGCTTTAAATACAAATGTCTATCGCTGAAAAAATGTACTATCAATTCATAATACAGAAACAGAACAATAAAAGAATGTGAAAAACGTAAATGTTAGAAAGATAGTTTTAGAATTCACTGTAGGTCATAAATTTCATTAATAGCTCGACAATTTTATAGCATCTAAACGTTGCTCTTAATGATGCACATAAATATATTTGCGATTATAAAGATAATAAAAAAATGCATACAACTAATAAGGAAATAAAACTTTTCGAACTTGATTCCGATTTTTACTTACTTTAAATGAAGTTAAAATTAAGAAATACATCTTCAAAGACAATCATTTTACATTGATGGCAGTCAAAAGCCTGTAGGGAATTTCTGTGGTAGTTTGTATAATAAAATGCATTTTTTTTTTGAGATTATGTTAAATGTTGATTTATTAGTCAAGCCATTAACTCCCTGGCCTGTCGAATAATTCTTCATTGTGGGAGTCAAGGATCAATGGGAGAAAGCTTATTTTATGCCCAGCAGTTTGTGTGCCTTGGAGATCATTAAATCTGAAGGGAATAGGAACTTGATAATATGGTGTGACAAGGTTGCCAGTTCAGGTAAAACCATCATCATCTGAGCAGTTAAGTTAAAGATAATAAAGTCTGATCATAGGTTTCAAATAACTTAGGAATGGTATAACAAAACCAAATTTATCACTATTACGTAGGATTGGCTCTAAATTAAAATAAAAATAAATAAAAAATAAATAAATAAAGATAAAACGCATTTTATTTTATCTTAATAAATATATTCAATTGTATCCTACAGTAAATAACGATAATTATATCATATTTAATACAATAGTCGTCGTACGTTTATGCAATAATAAGATGACTTGACAAATTTAATAACACGAACATCTTTATTACAATCTTCTGAATCTTTACGTAATATCGTTGTCGGAATTATTTATTTTGCTCGATAATTCCTTTATTCAATCTGCTTATCATGCACAGATATGATACTGTTTTCATAATAAAAGAGAAGTAGGGAGAATAACTCGTGACTATAATCAATACGTGATGGTGATTATTTCGTTAAATGCTCGTTTTAACTAATCTTTAATTTATCGAATAGTAATGATTTCTGATAATTGAAAGAAAATATTAGTTTTCGCAAGATCTTGTTTAAAATGAAATACCCCCGAATTGTTTAGTATATTGCCATTGATATTTTTGAATTAATTTAAATCGATTTTGGATTGCAGGAGGAGAAAAGATAAGCCTAAAACTTGTGCTAAAAAATTAGTGAGAAGCCAAGTATGTTTTGTAATGCTGAGTTGCTTTACAAAGTAGAAGAATAAAACTGAGGAAGACAATAATTTATCATATTTTTAGCTATTTATCAACAAAAGAGGGCAGAGGGAGCAGGGCCTGACTAAGGCAGGGGTAAATGGGGCAGCTACCCAGGGCCCCAACAGAAGTGGGGGCCCCCAAATCGAATATAAATTTTATTTTGCGCTTCTTTCTTTAATGTATGTTTTTCATTACTTAAGTAGTGAAGCAGAGGGCGCCCCAAAGAAGTTTTTGCCCAGGGCCCCAACTGGGCTAAGTCGGGCCCCGGGGGGCTGGTGGTAAGATCACGGATTCGGAATCTGAAGTTCGCAGGTTCGAGATTCACTTTCTCCGACGAATTGTCACGTAAGCGGGGCTGGTTCTCGCTAAACATATCGGGGCCAAAAGACCTTCCGCTGGTGTGCTGTGGAAAATTGGAGAGGGTGTGCCAGCTCAGGCGCCGTCATCTTCATTCGACTGCGGTTCAAAATTACGTGGTTAATCCCACAATAGCTCTAAAGTTGCTCTAAACGAGGGATGTTAATATTAAATTAAATATGGGTAAATAAATGAATACTTTAATGAGAAATTTCTGGTTGCCACTATATGTGAACAGTAATTTCACATTATAAATTGAATTTTAAAATTATTAGATAGATGACTGAAAGCAACACAATCAAGTTATGTGGCCAATAAGCTTCAAGCTGAAAAATTCGCTGCAGCCGATATAATTTTTTTAAAAAATTCTTTATCGAAATACTTATTCAGAATTCCAATACAGTTTTCCATCATTTTTATTTGCACTCAGATTTATGACTCATTTCACCAAAGAGGCTCAAATAAGTGATCATAAAACGGGCTGCACTTTTGGGAACATACAGGCCCCTGGGAGAATTTTTAAAAATGCACACTTATGCCGCTCTCCGTCGGAGAGACTCCGTCGGCGGCTGGAAAGTAGACAAACGAATAAGAAAAGGAGCCGCCTGATCAGAGGAAGGGTCATTAAATGGCCCCTTCCACGCATTTCATCGGAGGGTGCCTAAATTTCATGGGCGGACTTCCTTTCACAAATGCGCTCTCCGTCGGAAATGTGCTCGCAGCCCTCTCCATTGATTAAGGAGCCAAATGGGTGAAAATACAGACGCCTTCTCTCTGCAAATTGTAATGAAGTGGATCCGGGGAATGCAAATAAAACGAAACTGAAGCACCCTCTGTGCCCCATTTCTCTTATTGGATGGAGGGGCCCTCTCCGCGAAATTAATCTGGCAAAGAGGGTGATACGCGTTTAGCCAGGGAGGATAAAAGGAAGCGTTTCGGTGATTTTATGTCCACCGCATCTCCCTATCATAGTTTCATGATGCCCATTCTGATAGCTCTATGATGCAATGCTGTCCTGAAGCAGAAACTTGGAAGAGTATGGTATTGACGTTTCTATTACGTTTTCTCTGTGGTCCTTCTCATATATATCTGTGAAATATGTTAAAGAATGGTGTTGCCTAAACATAGCATCAATTTGGAAAATGCCAAAGCAACATGATACATTTGGCCTCAATGCCATCTTATTCTATTCTATGGTGTCATATTCTTTTTCTTCTTACCAAGATGCGCAATGGATTCAGTTGTAACGGAATATTTGTTCATTATATGAGCATCATTAACATCATGATATGATATTAATGATGCTCATAATATCATGCACCGTTGAACATCATTTTAAATAATACTCATATCATATATTTTATTTTTAAAAACACAAGTTTGGAAGACAGAAATACTCAGAATCTTTTAATCATAGTGGTAAGACATTAAACTGAATTTTCGCATTTCAAACATAGCACTTCATATGAAATGCTTTGTGTATGAAAAAAAAAAAAAAACAAGGAAAATTTTGAAGCGCCGGGTTCTGGCACAGAGGTAGCGTTGTTCCTCGTGATCTAGGCCTCCCAGGTTCTAGTCCTGGTTAGGGCACGGTTGTTCTACTATGTACTATCTGTGAGGTGTGTTAATGAGCCTCCCCCTGTAAAAAGGGTCTGTGCAAGCGAATGTGATGAGTATGTCGTTCTCTTGGCCCTTGTCGGCGCTAATTCAAAGACAAAGACGCTCATTCGGCTTAAAATCACTGACGGCCGTCAGCGCACTTGTCCATTGCAAGTACCATTAGTAACAACAACAAAACTTTGACGTGAATCTTATTAAAGTGAACCAAAAATAAATAACTGGTTGCATAACTTCACTACCTTTTCTTTCGATACAAGAAATGACTTTACCTTATTAACATCAAGTGAAGAAATTATTCTCCAAATGAAAATTTCCAATTTATTTTGTCAAAAATATTAGCAAAAAAATTATTCAGTAAATCTAATTCAATCCATACTGCTCTACATTATATTTAATGTTTGATAATAGCAGTAAAAAATACAGCATTATGAATTGAATTAAAAGCCAAGTTGCTTACACATAAATAGTGTAAAAAGAAGAAAGGCTCTCTCGAATCATGCATTAAATGTGTAATCTTCCCGAGATAGATCAATTTTAAAATTTATTGCTTCCAGTATAAGGTAATATAATAATTATTACCTTTAAATTAATTTAAAAGTAATAAAATATACTTTTTGATTTAATTTAATTTTATTAATTTTAATGAATTTGTAATAACGGCATTAAATTTGCAATAACCAGAGTTGATTATTTAATAAAATATATTGCTTTATGCCAGTCTTTTGAAAAACGTATAAATGCTAAAATATATTTATTTCATATTGTAAATATCATCATAAGCATATTAACCCTTTTGCCCTCGGATGGCGATCCTCATTCACCATCCCAGACGGTGCATTTATTATTTTAACGCTTTATTTATTGATTCTTTAACTTTAATTGCTAAAAGTACCTACAAAATGGTAAGAAGACGTGGACAATAATTCGAGAAAATATAAATGAAAATAAGTATATTTATATATTTATATTTATTTTTCGGAGCAATGAACAATTCCTTCTCGTGAGCTTATCGAGTGCAAAGGGTTAAAAAAAAATGTGACAAAATTTCGGAAATTATGTGAATTTTTGAGGGAGAATTCAATTTTCGATGCAAAATGAAGTCTAGTAATTTTTTAATTAATAAATTTCTTGTCTTAAAATTTAACTTTGGATGTTAATAAATATACATAATACGAAGAAACAATTTTAATAATTTAAGAAATAAAAGTGTTCAGTTTTTTTAAAAGGGCAATAATCTTATCTGCTATTTAAATAAACGAAGCAACGTCTTTGATTTGACACAATGCAAATTCTAACTCAATATTTTTAGTTTCGTATGTGTATTTAAAATTAATGGTTCTCTCTTGCTTGCTTTAAATAGTCGAGTGTGACTTTATCTTTGCAATTACCGTTTTGTTTACTTTTGCAATATATGGGCGGCAATCGGAAAATGCGAGATAGCATTTAAACGCGAAATTTGTCATCTGTCACAGACATAAAAAAGCGCCCATTTTTATTATCATTATTCACTTTGGAACTCGTTTCGAATGTCATAAAAACTTGCTCGGCGCTTATTTACGGGCAGATGCGTAATAAAACGAATAAACTCATTAATTTAGAGGTGAGGTTGCATTTTTGATTACATCCGTGATTTAATTTTGGGCTTTTTGAGTGACAAAAAGGCATATAAATTATGCCCGAAATGACGAAGAGAAGAGCGTAGGATAAAGGAGAATTACAGGAGTGGCGAACTTAGTCGTGTGCATAAAAAGACAGTGTGGGGTTTTATTGAAGAAAAAAAATAATTATAAGCAAAGGTAAGTGAAAAACTTGAAAGCTCTAATACAAATATGCATTTTGCATATATTTGCTGAGTAATTGAATGTGAATTTGATAAGAAAACTCTTAAACTCACTTTGCATATGATTATAAAGATAAATAATTTAACAGAAGAGAAATAATGGAAATGTTTTATTTTTGAAGTGGTTTTTATGTATTTTATGAATACCAAAATCATGATGATACTTCAAGAATGACTAATGATTTTGTGACTGTTCCATTCGTATTTGTATCAGACAACATACTGCATTTCTAATGTTTTAGATTTAGGCTAATTTTTAAAAAAGGTCCTCCAAATTTCACATTTGTAGCTTTATTCTCTTTATTTATTATTTGAAGGTAATATCAGGAGTATATCATTGATTTTCCTGGTTAAAATTCAAAACAAATTTTGCATTTTTCATAAAATGGTCAGGATTTCAAAAATACACAAAATTGTACTACGGATTCCAGGGGTAAAAACATCCTTCTATTTGTCGCCTCTCTTCACATATTATTCCTAAGGCAAGTCCCTTTTAAGATAGTTAGTGAGGTAAAAGCAATAGAACTACATATATGATTTTGATGCTGGCTTCCTGGCATAGAGGTAGCGTGTCTTCTCCGTGATATGGGCGTCCCAGGTCCGAGTCCTGGTTCGGGCGTGGTTGTTCCTCTGTATTCTATCTGTAAGGTGTGTGACTGTGCAGATGCGGCGATAGCAGGGGGGCAATTGCCCCCTGTCGGTAGCCACTTGCCCCCCCCCATGTCGGCAAGATATTTCGAGTTTCGTCGGCAAAAATGTCCACCATTTCAGGATGGTTAGTAGAGAGCTGCGCATTATCGAATATGATTATTTAAAAACCTCCTTGAAATTAATATATTGTAAACAATCGAAATATCCAAGTTATGGTTACATTGTTCAGACTATATTTGGCAAAATATTCTATAGGGTGGTAGATCAATAATATGCCGTATTTTCATCGACAATTTTTGATAGACCTAAAAACTGAAAATAATGGTTGTCGAAGACATATGTTAAGCAGATTTTCAAACACCTCATTCAAATGTCGTTCATTCAGCTTATAATTTGTACTACTTTTGACAATTTAACCGACAAAGGTTTATAGGCTAATTTATTGACAATTTTTGATCAATTGATTATAAACTCAATGCGACGAGTGTCGAAGAAGCCTGCAGATTTCCGACATTTGAATAAATAGTCGTTCATTTAACTTATAATTTTCACTTATTTTGGCAATATATCCGACAAGTGAATAAGATATCGCATAACATTATTTTTTACAAATGTACAAGGAACAATGAAAGGAAAGGCCAGTATCTGAATTAAAAAAAAGAATCTAAATAATACTTGATTTTCTTTAATTAAATGTAAAATTAACTATTTTGAGTTACTTTGAAGCCAAATGAGAGAAATTGTGTTTGCCCCCCCCCTGCCGGATTAGTTTTGCCTCCCCGTCGGCAATTTCCTGTCGCCGTTTCTGTGACTGTGCCCCGTGTAAAAAGGGGCTGTGCAAGCGAATGCGATGAGTGAAGTAGCAAAAGTCGTATTCTTGGCCCAAGTTGACGCTAATATAAAACTAGAGACGCCGATGAGGCTTAAATCACTGACTACCTCAACGAGCTTGTCCATGGTAAGTGCCGTAAGAAACTTTCATGATATAACTGTTTTTAAATAAATATACAGATTTTTTTTTCATTCCAATATTATTGATTTTAAATAAAATACAGCATATTTTCAAAGTATAATTTTATAGTTAAACGTATAATACCTAACTTTATATATATATATATATATATATATATATATATATATATATATATATATATATATATATATATGCGGAACTACAAAATGTTCCGTTCGTGTGGAACGGCACAACCCTTCCGTACCTTCTTTTAAAACATTCTTGCAAACGCAAGAGCATTTACTCAACTTCCGGGCGAATGCATGTTTACGAAGCACTTTTTTTGAAAATGCAATTCCGGTTATTTATGAACCAAAGTTAAACAAACCGGGCAGGCGGAAGATACCGGCAAGAATGGCTTTTTTCTTCAACCCCCTTCTTTGTGAAAACACTCCGCACTGCAGCTTTTGCACCAGGGCTGCCGGATCGGAACGGCAAAACAACGCCAAAGGACTTTAAAAATTAAGCCAAACCTTGATTGCTATAATGAGGTTCAACTTTGGTCACTCTTCACTAGGGCTGGGCTAGACAAACTTCATCATTGAGATGTATCGTTCAACACATACCTATATCTTTCGATATATCGCGATAGCATTATTTAATTATAGCTATTATAAGTCATAAATAGCATCTCTTATCATATTGACTGATAGAACAACTCAAAATAAAATTGTTTAAATTTCTATAATAAAAAAATATATATTTGCTTTCTTTTGAATAAAATAGTTTGAAAATAATTCTATTAAAATCTCTTTTTATAAAGTTTGTCATTGCCAAAGCAGGTATAACGGAACTTCATTTCTTTCCACTTAGTGTAAAAATGCGAGCTGCAAATAAAATTGTGTATTTAATCTGAATTAATATTTTTTTATTTTTATTTAGGAAGATGAATTTTTAGCAACAGAAAACAGTTTATTCAAAGATGAATTGTTTGAAACAAGTATTTTTATATATTAGAATACAGTAATATTTATTTAAATATTAATAAAAATATATATATGAAGGTCAATGCGAATGAAGAGCAACAAAAATAAACGTAACCAATAACCAAAAGGCAATCGAAAACGTGAATTAATCGTGAATATCGATTTATTGTACCGTGATTCATCGTGAACTCTTATTCAAAATCAGAATTTTGATATATCGATATTTTTTTTAAAACATACTTTAAAAACTCGATTATTTTTAAAAAAAGATATCGATTTTTTTTGATAAATCGAAAATTGTTCTCAGTTTTACTCTACTTATTAAAAGAGGGAAATTAGTTAGAAACTGATGGTGGGTTAATACGTGGCATCAGATTGTTAAGATTAATGATGACATAAAATTATACATAAAGGAAACTTGAAACTGACACTATGTAAAACAGGTAGTATACTGAACTCCCAAAAATCATTAGAATAATCATATTATAAAGTAAATGTTGGGAAGAAAAATTAATCAGCAAGTAAATGTTTAAAATTAAATTTAGATAATTTTTCCAATATTTTACCAAGTATATATTGTTTAATTCAAAGTAAAAAAATTGAAAAAGTTCGAGCTGTTTCTTTTTTAATCGAGACAAAATCAGTATATTAAAGAAGGGAATCAGTGCTGATCAACTTGATCTGAATTACTTAATATACTAGATTATATGGTCATTCGTTTGCCTCTTATAATCATAGAAAGTTACAGAAACTAGAGAAATTATTTTGACATCACATAAAAATTTCTATGAATTTCTGAAAACAGCCAATTTTCTCAAATATAGTATCAACAAGCCAATATGGCAACCACGCACTCTGCTTCCATATGGTTATGAAAATGGGAAACAGAACGCTTCTTTTAACTTTGCCGATCTCTGTGTACACTATCCGTGAATCCTTGTACACCATGCCATTGTAAACACATGTTTGTGTATCCAATTAAACATATTTTTAGAATCGGTAATATGAAGTAGGTTTTAAAAGAAAATGTTCGGCGGATCTTCTTGTGAAAAGGAGTTAAAATATGTAAAAAAGGATCGTAAAAATACGTTGAGGAGTTCGTCTGTTGTCAGCATATTTTATCAAAAGCCGCGCAAACATAACTCTCCGAAATGTTTTACTTTTAAATAAGTAGTTTTAAAGCCTGGAGACTCATATTAACTTTTAAGTTACATTCATGATACATAATACATGAGATGGCATAATCCTCAGTAAACAAATTCCTAACAAAAATTGTTTTCTATGATTTTCGCAAGGTGCTTATTAGAAAGCAAGAAATTCAAGAAAGGTGTCCCTTTTTTAACCCCCTCCATTTCTTTAGCATGCATTGAATTTACATTTTTTAAAATGATTTACAAGCTATGTTTTTTTTTTCGGTTTATCCCCATAGGTCAATTTATTCCCTCAATTTGAAATTTTAAACCAAAATCCATTGCAGAACTGCAATGTAAATGAACCTAATAAATAAAATCTGTCATATGGGTCAGTCGTCATCTTAGCGATGTTGGATAACATGTCAGGTGACGCTCTCGCTATTAGATTAAGACTCAGAAATATTACAAAACTGTTCTAATAATAGCCGTATAGTTCCAAAAAAGATAGTGATGAGGATATTACTCTCAAGGCTTGATATGAATTTTTTGTTCTTGATTATCTTCCATTAAAAAAAGGCATAACGCTTAGTATTTTGTTCCCCTTTATTGTGTTCGGAAAATCTATATCCTATTGCACTTCTGTCATTACGCCACAGAAAAATGAAGCGTTGAATAATTCCCAAATCATGCTTAATTAATCGCTAAGGTTTAGAATATCCTTTTAGATCTTTAAAGAGAGGCGCCTCCTTTTGGTGTAATACCACCTTAAGTATGTCTATTCTCTTTCGTAGGAATCTTTAAGTGCACCACCACAGATTTGCCATAAGATTCCTATCAAGATTTCAACAAAATCCTTTGATTTCTATGAAGTTCGTAGATATAGATGGGACATCTCAATTCCTCATGTACAAGAAATTATTTTTTAAAAAATGAAATATACAATAGCAAATTTCATCATGAGAGAGCATTATTATTTTTTAAATCCTTATTTATCTTTATTAATTTAAATCCAATTTAAACCGGTCTGAAACAATCACGAGACTTCTCTAACTCGTGATTGTTTCAAACCGGTTGTTCTAAGAAGCATTAATCCATTTATAATTGAATGTGATATTCAGACACGAGACTTCTCTAACTGTCTCTAACCCCCTATCTCTATACATAATGATAATTCTTTTAAACTTTCATTTTCAATTTTTTTATCTGGCAAACAAAGTTTTGGAGTTCGACCAATTTTGGGATGAAGGAATAACAGCTATGATGTCATAGTTCTACGTAAAACCTTTTTAAAACGCAGTTGTGAAGAAGCGTCCATAATGATAAAGCAATGAGGGCAAAAGAAGGTCTACCTTTTAAAAATGCAATTCTACCTTTCAAAGAAGCATACATAATAATAATGCATTTCTGGTAAAAGCATGTAAAAAATTCTTCAGCCGATAATTTTGGGTGGCCATAATCTTTATTAATATCGGAGACATCAAGGCCTCCTAAACCAAATAACATCATATTCTCATATTATAATAAAATTCTGATTTAGATACATATATAAGATAGAACTCAAACGTCAATTAATCAGAATTCTTGAAACATTATTAATATCTAAGGCCCGATGTACTATATTAAACGTGGAGTAAGCCCATATACACGATGAATCTTTGGATTTTGAACTAAGATTTTCTGGATTTGAAACCGAAAAAATAACTCCATCTTTCTAAACAGTCACATAAGCCTTGTGAAGGAGTGAAAAATAAAAATCCTTCAATTTAATAGGGATTGATAATGGTCATGATTTCAGTTTCATTCAGCTATAGTCAATTTCAATAATGAGCGATGGCTATTTTAAAGGTAGAGGAGTTGGGAAAATATAACTGGAATAAAGTATGACGTATACAGTAAGAGAACTATTAAATCAGTAGCTTGTAAAAAAAAACTGGTGATGCTATCGTGTTCTCCCTTAATTAATTGGCATTCATGAATCAGGGAAGGGATTGAAATGCATGGCGGCACTGTCAATTTTCAGAGTTTTAGGGCAGAAAGATTAATTTTCAAGAAGCACTAATCCATTTATAATAGAATGTGATATTCAGAAACCTTCTAGTACTTTTACAATGAAATCGCACCGCTTAACGAGCATCATTCGTTTCCAAATCTTCCTCGTGATACGAAACACTCGTTATGTAAGGTGCTCGTTAAGCGAGGTTCGACTATATTTACATTGGCAGGTTATATGTGACTCCCAAAATTTACACTACAGCTATTTCTGCATGTTGTGATATGCATTTAATGTTCACAATTATTCATGGACATATACATTTAAATCACATTTAATAAAATATTTTTAAGATTTTTACCCCTGACAATATATTTCACAATATTTCATATTTTTGACTTCATTCATTTTACTGAGCTCCGACATGCTTTATTCATGTAACTCCTTTTCTATATATTATTGTTTATAGGTTCGCATACTAAATATAAACTGCGACGTCTTGTAATAGAAAAATCATTCAACATCTTTGTAGAGAACCCTATTAGACCCGGCGATAGCAAATTTGGACCGAAATTGCTTCTTACGTCGTACGTTATCATTAAGAAAGGTTTTTCAAAAATTTAATAAGCTTTTGGTGAAAAAATTAATCGAAAGCTTATTAGGAGTTTCTTTTAATGTTTTTCTTAACAATTTCTAAGTATATAATCGCATCATAATTCAAACTCTTAAATTTAAAAAAATTCGTTGATATCAATTTTATTTTCATTTATTTTTCTCCAAATTTCATAATTTATTTAAAAACTTTTAAGTATATTTTATGATAATATGTTTCATTATTTTAGCAATTTGATTTACAGTCATGTGGTTTCAAAGATATTAAATACATTTTTTATGCGTGTATGTTATCAATGCTGTTCAACATTTCACAATAAAACTTAAAAATGAAAAAAAAAAGCGTCGAATTAAAAATAAAATAATATCAATGCGTTGTGTTTTGGGCTAAAATTTCCAATCTCCAATAAATTTTCATCTTAGATCAATCTTAAGAATCATGGATATTATGATATATAAAATATTATTATGATTTCATTTCAGGTAATTTTTTTTTATTGTTTTGAGTCTAAAAGTGCTGTGCATTTTATATCTTCCTGTTTTGCTTATTTTATTGCATTCCTGAATATTTCACACACATATTATATATATATATATATATATACATACAGAGAGAGAGAGAGAGAGACAAAGAGAGATTTTAAAATATTTTTTTCTAACACATAAAAATCAGCTTTTGAACCGGAATACCATTACAGAATTAAAATGACGGTGCATCGTGTTGCCATTTGGCTATAGAATTTTATTTATCTTTACATTTTTTTTTATTTACCTGCACATGAAACAGTAACAATGAGTGTTTGAAAAAAAATTGAATGCTTTTTGCTAAATATTTGCAGAATAGATCTATATAAATGAAAATAGCTGTACTAGAATTAGATTTAAAATGGAATTTTTTAAAAAATACTTAGAGGTCTGCTATACGAACAATTCTACCATTAATCTCTCTCTCTCTCTCTCTCTCTCTCTCTCTTGTAATTGTAAAAAATATAATGGTAAAAAGGGATTTTTATTTTTATTTAAGCATTCTTATAATGTGATTTGTGCTACTGGGATATTGTTTAATTCATAATGTAGCCATTCGGCACATCTTAACTTTTTATTAATATCACGAAATTTTCTTTAAATAACTTT
This sequence comes from Argiope argentata, assembly GCA_026289955.1. Lineage (NCBI taxonomy): Eukaryota > Metazoa > Arthropoda > Arachnida > Araneae > Araneidae > Argiope > Argiope argentata. Next base: position 674,628 of record JAOUZG010016761.1, on the reverse strand, counting down.
TTAAATTATAAGCAGTTATTTCACACGTTTTTTTTTTAAATAAAAAGTCATGCACTCTGGTATTAAACTGAAAGGGGAATCAGGAACGTATTCTTAAAGCTGAAGTTATACATATTCAAAGGTATTGCTCCAAGGCATTGTGAATCCTGAAGTTTCAATTCGCTGAAGTGTTAAAACACCCACATGGAATTTCCTCGTTCTTGACAAATGCACATCAGTCTTCGAGGCCATCATCAGACAGCCTCCACACATTTATTTCTAGAAAGTTAATTACTAGCGAAAGCTTGGATCTATGTGTATAAAAAAGAAGAAAAAAAGATCATCACACACGCTATTAATGATAATTAAGCATGATTTCTTGCCTGATGTATTACGGTTGAGGTTAATTAACGTTCTTCCACGCCGTCCCCCTCGTTTCTTTGTAACCAACGGGTATTTAATAAGGCTAATTATTTTGCAGCGTGATGCTTTGATTGTTGAGAAACTTTGAAATTAATTTTCGTGATTTTCGCCTTTATAAAAATCGTGCATTTTACAAAACGTCGTAAATCAAGCTCTTATCTGGAGGCTTCCCCTCCGTGGACAAGTTTAAAGGAGGCTGTGATGAGCAGTTATGATTTTCCATGGCAAATTTTGAAAATTAAATTACCTTCTGATTGGGTCATTCTTCGTATAAAAATCTGTGGAAGGTTCGATTTCGTGAGTGATATGATCAACTGTAAGCTTATCACTTTTGATACCAGCAAATTTATCAGCAGGAAGATATTTTAACAGCTCATTACGTGACAATAAAAAGATAAAAAGTTGCGTTTGCTAAACTGTAAACAGTTTAATACGTGAGTAACAAAATATTCTGAACCGAAGGGGCTGAATGTGTTATGATTCAGTGAATGTGAAAAATGTTTCTGAACAATGGTAGGAATAAAGTGTGGTTAAAAACTGATAATATTAAATGCATTTCACACATTTTCATAGAATTTTAGGTTGATTTTTTTAGTACTAATATGACACAACATGAACTGTATTAAATTTATTTATTCTTTACTTTGATCAAACTTTCAAAATTAGAATTTAGACATTTTTTTTCAAATTATAAATATTAATAATTAAAATTATAATATTTAAAATTATAATCAAATGATTCTAAATTATAATTATTAAATTAATTTAAAATTATAAAATTATAATTATTTCTAATTTTATACAAAATATACAAAAAAAAACATAGAAGTAAATATATATATAAAGCATTTAATAATCGAAGTTAAATTTCAGTTTCAAAAATTAAACTGAATACTCAATTTATTTTGATTGTTTGGATATATATTTTACTATAAGAATAAAATCATGCTACCTAAACCTATTAACTCTCGCTCCTTCTGGTATCGTATGAAAGAATTAAATAAATTTTATTTCAAATGTTTTTAATAGCTAAATACATGGGGAAATGTCCTATGTGAATATTTAATACATTTTTTTATATAAAACGCTAACATTCGGATCACAGAAACCGTTCTTATTATTTATTACCCAATGCCAACAGTTAAATGTAAACAAATACCTAAACAAACCTTTCTGACTGCGTCATTGAAAGCTTTTACAATTGAATTTCAAAGACTATCTAATTAATGGAACTGAAAAATATTAAAAATACTGTGAGAGAAGATTTTTTTATGTCTCTAAAAATTGCATTCAATCAGAGGAAACAAAATCCAAAAGAAATCAAGAAACAAGCAACAAACAGCAAGTTTAATCTATCACATAATTAAAGTTAATTGTTCAAAATGGGAAATTATTGAGATTTTAATATCTTATAAAAAGGCATTTTTCAAAAGTCAACACAACTTAAAACTGGGAGGAAAAAACAAAAAAGAACGTTTTAATGATTAAAAATTTTGCAGAAGTGAAATTAATTTCTTTATTTTTAATATTTTTTTTATTTAATTCAGTATAGGATCGGTAAAAATATTTTTAATCAGGTGAAATTTCAATTCATCCATTAAAACATTCAATCGCTTGCTTTTCTTAACATTAAAATTAGGATTAAAAATTATTTTCCTTAATTAATTAAGAAGTAAGATTTTCAATTCCGCTTTAATTTCGAAATACTTATGTTTTCTAATTTACACGAGATGTAATTTGTAATAGATGAGTTAAATTCATGCTTTTCAATCTTATTAAAAAATTATAAAAAGGCTTTTTATATTAATAGTTTAACAACAAAGGGGAAAAAATCATATTCTGGGCGAACATGCTTGTTACTAAAAGCGACTACCGTATTTACAATTAATGCTTTTTAACATGCTTCCTTTTTCAAAATAAATAAATAAAATAAAATGGTTATTTTACTTTGAAGAAGGCAGCACCACCACCAACAAAAAAAAA
>JAOUZG010016761.1:605265-671843 GCA_026289955.1 Argiope argentata | reverse complement strand
TATATATATATATATATTTATATATATAAAAAAAAAACCTTTTTTAACAAAAAAATTTTCAAAATCAAGCCTTTTTTTACAAAAATGCATCATCATTATTATTTTTACAAAAATGCATTTTATATTAATGGTTTAACAGCATAAAAAAAATCCATATTCTAGGCGAACAAGCTTGTTGCTAAAAGCGACTAATGTATTTACAATTAATGCTTTTTAGCATGCTTAATTTTTTTTAAAAAAATTAAAAAATGGTTATTTTATAAATAAGAAAACCGCTATTACAACCACAACAAAAAAAATCAGTATTTTAAAAGTTAATAAAAATTAAATAACCATCTCTGTTGTTGAAAAAATTATTTCCTCTTTAAGTTCAATAATTTGCCCCTGTTGAGCTTTTGGATAAATTTTGCATCTTGCATACGAAAACATATCATATAATTTAGAGATTTAATCAAGCCGACAAACAACATTATGCCACCAGAATTTAAATGCAAAAGTAGGCTCTAAAACAAACTGTATAAACCTACAGCGCTAACGTGTGTGTGTATATATTATATATATAAATATATATATTCCAAACAGCAGTGAATATGCATGGTCGAGAAATAACTCACATATTCAAATTCCTTCGAAGAATTGTTGTTTAACTAAAAAGATTTATACTATCTTTTTTTCTTTTCTTCAGGTAAATAGAAATTATACGTGAAGAGATACGAAACGAGATTTCCGCGAGCATAACTCCGAGATTACTTTCCGTTTTGTTGACAAAGCATTTAAAATAGGCTATAAAAAAGATTTCTCTTTTTCTATAACAAATAGATTCTGCGTGAGGCTGAATATTCTAAAACCATTTTTATAAAGATAAATATTGATCGATTCTTCACTGCTATCTACACCCACGGTCCAATACGAGGAAAGTGCCTCTATGAAGTCAGAAATCGATTTTTCTTCCAGAGATTACATATTTCTTTAAAGTTTCGTTTCCAAATCTGAAAAGTGTTTGCGTATTTTAGATATCTATAACCTATTATGAGAGGAAGGATAACTTTATTTTTTCTACCTACCCAACTTTTGGCAGGGTTATATACAAATTCTTATGGTGAGGGGGGAAGTTATAAACATTTCAGGGATTCGAATATTAAAAAAAAAAAATTGGGGGGAAATAAAGTCCAGGGATTCTTAAATTCTGGGTCGGACTTCATGCCAAAAAATGTAGATAAATCGTGATGGTTAGAATTTTTCACAGAGCTTGCTTCTTTTTTATTTTTTAAGAATATGTTGCAAAAAATACCTACATATAAAAATACACACAAAAAGATATAAAATGGTCTACAATATGAAAATTAAAAAAAAAAATCTTTAAAATTTGCATATATTTGTATCCATATTCCATTTAACAAAACCATGCTTTTATTGGGCTTAGAAACACAACATCAGATGTATAAGAAACTAGAATTAAATGTGTGCCGATATTGTATACTTTTTTTTGTGGAAAATAATTTATTCATACGAAATTGATGAATCGGGATTTAATATTTTTCTTACAAAGGAACGCAAATAGTTAAGCAAATACACATCCGTGAGTATTATAAAGTTAAGTAGTCTAGATGATCAAATTTACACATTATCTGAAATATTAATATTTCCGAAATTTCCCTGACCTAGACTTTTTTTTCTGAAAATAAACCATCAACAAAAGAAGATTTTTAAATAAGCAGACTAGGCAACTGCCTACATCCCTTTCATTGATAGAGGAGCGCTTCAAAGTTAATTAAATGTTATTATTCTAGCTACGAAATTGATAAATCTGTAAAAAATACATATACAAATCTCTAAAAATACTATATAAGGATGATATATAAAATGTAAGAGTAGTATCAGTACTTTATCGAGTAAATTATTCAGATATCAGTCGAATTCATCTTCTTCACTTAGTACGATATTCAATAGAGTAGTGCATGGTTAATAATACTCAGTACAAGCATGGATACCACTCTATCATAATAAATAAGTATGCATTTCTACACAATTACTAAAAAATTAACCTAAAGCATATATTATGTATTTTAATTAGCAACATCTATTGGTAAACATGCGAAGTTTTTTTTATAAATAAACAATAGCTTTGAGTTTTACTAATTTATAATTGCTTTATTGTTATCATTTCAAAAGTCTTCTATTTAGTATTATTGAGTTATTCAGTGCATTAAGAAAACAATCATGGAACGCTCTAATTGCATTCATTGCCTTTTTTTAGCTCTTACAGTTAGTTCACACTCTTACTATACATATTTATATATCTAGTTCAAATTTTCAATCGTTCAAAAAATACTTTTTATTCATGTACTCGAGTTCAAAAACTTTTTAAAAAAACTTGTAGTGGATGACATTCCATGTTAGTACAGTTTTTTCAAATATGAATACATCAATTAAATGTTAATTACTTTTTGATATTTGAAATAGAGTTTTAGCAGCTTGTGATGAAAACTGAAATCTGCAAGCAGTAGTTCAATCGGTGAAATGCAGTGATTTCAGTATTGTTCTCGTGAAGAATGCAAGTTCAATTCTAGCAAAAAATCAATACTTTTTTATGTATTATTTATACTTATTTAATAAAAAAGTAACTAAAATAAAAAAAAAAATCGTTTTTGACATAAGTAAGGATTGACTTTAATTTTGTTTTTACATATATATTACTTGTTTTGTTGGATTTGAAGAAATCTACTGCCGAAGTTCATCAGACACTTTAAAACACGTATGGTGTTGCTTCTCCTTCATATCCCAATTTTCAATTTTAGTTTCAACGGTTTAAGAGTGGTGATTTCGAACTAGAGGGCCAAAACAAAAATCGAAGACAGTTGCACGACTTTACTGGACGGAAATGGGAAAACATTGTGGTATATGTTTTGTTTGATATAAGTTGTACCAATTTTTCTCAATACATTCCTTTTTAAAACGGAAAAATAATCAAAATACGTGCAATCACCCAATACGTAAATTAAATTGATAAAAAAAAAGGTATTATAATGAGCACAATCTAAGGCAGAGACAGAATGCCGAAATCTGCCTCCGATCAAAACCAAATCAAAGAAGAAACTAAACTGATCGCTGACCAAATCTAATAAAAATCAGTCGATACATTTTCGTCATTTTAATTTATTGATTTTTTTTACAAGGAGCTTCCATTAAAAAAATCTTGAAAGACCATGACCATCGGAATCAAAGTTTAATTTGTGGCGCATCAACGATGACTGGCTTCCATTATCTTGTCTACGTGGGGAGGTGCCGGGAATTAACTCCAGAAAGAGGTGAACTCGCCACTCTCTCCGATAACGCGATCAAGAACCGACCACCAATGATAGATGGATTCATTTATTTCCTCTCAGCTCTCCTGTTCATTTTATGAGCGAAATCAATGAGATGACCTACCGCTGGAATGTGGCAACGCTCGGCAAACCTACGGAATTATGCTAGAGGACGTGAATGATTATTCTCGCCTTTCAGTGGGCTCTGGAAAGTCAAAAGTGAGAATCATTTTTATCTTTTTTTTCAATGCATGCATAATGGATATGACATATTTTGCATGGATTTAATGCTTTCGTATTAATGTTTAAGAAAAATAAATCGGTTTTAAACTTTGGGTTGTACTGAAGTAACTTTGGCATGTTATGGCTCGAAGTTGTGAAAAGCAAATCATATTAGATTGGCTTTTGATCATTTTCTTTATTTCTTTCTCTTCCAAAAAAAGATAAAATATTCTACAAAATCAAGTTTAGAAGAATTAGAAAGCCGGTAAAAATGTTTGAAGTAATATTCTCGCAATTTTTTGGGAATCAGAAATTATTTAATTTTAAAAATAATAACGTAAAAGTGAGTGCTATAATAATTTAATTTGTTAAAGAACTACAGGAAGCATCTGAAATTTATAATTTAAAAATAAACTGATTTTATTATTATTAATAATGAATGAAAAAAATGACAATATTATTTGAAAACTCTTCGTTAACAATGAACGACATTCAAACCATTTGTTAACTGATTCGCCGGCTTTCTTTTATTTTTTAACAAAAGTTTTAAAGCTTTTAATGAATGTTTCCAAATATCACCCAATTTATCGTAATTCTCAAAAAAGAGCTTTAAAAAATAACCTTATTTACTGAAAATCCTCTATTCGATAATTGAAATAAGAAGGGGAGGAAAAGAAAGAAAGGAAAATAATATGATCTTTCTCAGAGAATAAGAGATACTAGTTTGTTTTCTTTTGTTTATATCAAAGTCTATATTAAACATCTAGCGTATGATTTTTTTAGTGTTTGTAAATTATAATAATAATTTTATAAAAAAAACCTCTGGTAATTCCATTCTAACAATTCCTTTCATTTAGTGTTATCGATGAATTTTCAAGTCGGAATATCTCAAACTAATTTGAAAAAAAAATGTTATTAATGATTTTATACAATAATATTTTGCTTTAAACTTTAAAAGTCATTATTAGTTATCTTATTTATTTTCAAATTAATTCATCTTTTGTAAGAAAAAAACTACAATTTTCTACGCAGGTAATTTATCAAAGAAAAAAAATTTCGTGATCTGGTATTCGAGAAAAAAAATTTCTTTTCGAACCATTTTGAGTAAATTTCATGCTGATGGAAAATTTTAAGAAGAATAATTGAAATCCCAAATCAATAAGAATGCTTTCAAAGATATCAAAAAATTATCGTGAAATGTGAATAAAAAATGTTAGCTGATAATAGATCTTAAGACAACAGTTCAAGACATCCACGTGGGAATACTTATCTAAAATTTTTTTAACCATATACTTATCAAAATAAATAAGTAAAATTCTAAAAAAATGGTATTTTCAAACATGTTTTAAGTGTTTATTATTATTATTATTATTATCAAAAATGTATTTTGATGTAACAACTTAAAACTTCCACATAAAGATTATTTTATTCATTAATTTAAACAGACAAGTTGGTATGCAAAATAGCACGTCTTCAATTTTAACTAAATCTAGATAAGTATATACTTATATTTATATTTCAATAATTATTTTTACAATTAGGTACACAATATGTTTTATCAGCTAAATGTCAATTATTTTTATTCAAGTGAGTACTTTTTCATGAATGGTTAGTATTTTCTAACTCTGAGCCAGATAAAAGATCTGACCAACTGCTTGAATCTCATATTTTAAAAAAATGATGTTAAGAGAGTATCTATCTATAGCGTGAATATAAAATGACACACCATCATGTTCACAGTGAGTCTTTTAATGGGCTTATTCCCATAAATAATTTACAATTCAAACAAAAGAACAATCAAAGGGTACTAATTTCGCTTGACCCTTCCACCCATTTTGCAGAAATGTATGTTGAAGAGTTCAGAGATTATGTCATGACGTGATAGAAGACTTAGCAACAAATAATGACACCAAAAATGGATAATCTGCAGTTTAGCACTCGAAGAAACGGTCATACATCAAAGAAATCATCGGGTACGAATCTCTGCTTGACGCAGTTTTCGTTTCAGCACCATGTCGTGCGTATATAGCATGCATCGAGGCGGCATTAAATTGACAACAAAGACCGCGTGAATGGCTGCAGGGGAAGAAAAAAAAAAGAATTGTTCAATGGTATGCTGGACATGTAGAGGAAATTCCTCTATTTATCGTTCTTTGTTGATAAGATAATTACTTGATCTGCTCTCGCAGATAAACTTCTTACGCTTTGTAAAAGAACTAATAAGGTGAAGGTTCAGAATATGAATATCGGTCTGAGATCAGCTTTACAATCGCACGATAAGACAATAGACACGAAAAGATGTTTTACTAAAACTAACCTTAATAGTAAAATAGCTCTTTCTAAGCAACTTTGTAAGAAATTTCACTAACACTATGTAAGGATAATTATATTTAGCCTGTAAGGAATAAGGAAATCTAAAATTTACACATTAATTGAGTTGCTTGCATAATATTGTTTTTGCTAGTAGCACTTGCCATGAATAAGCTCGCTGACGCAGTCAGCGATTTTAAGTCGAGAGTGTGTCTCTTGTTTAAAGTAGCGCCAACTAGGCTACTCACGCATATTTTCTTGCATAGCCCTTTTGACAGGGAGGGGGGAAGACATTCCCACATCTCACAGACGAAGAACAACCAGGCCTGAACCGGGACTCGAAACCAGGACACCGAGATTATGGAGAAGATACGCTTCCCCTGTCGTCGGCTTGCATAATATATTGATACGAGACATTAGCAAAGAAAACAAATGCACGGTTTTGCACTTTGCGAGTAAACTATGTTAAACCAACGGACGATAAGATGATCTTGAAATGAGATGCATAAACTTTTCTTTAATTTAAGAGGAAATTATCATATTACAGGCCGAATTAATAAAACGACAAAAATTATTCAAAAAAAATTATCCATAATTTATTGAATTGAAATGACTAATTTTCCATGGAATAGAAACAAAATTATACTGTCCAGTAGAAGGATTTATTAAACGGCAAATCAATATAGTTTCATTAATTAAAGCTCAAGAATTTGCAATGGAAATAATTGCAGTATGTACAGTTAAAATTTTGGCAAGAAAAAAAATGCAATAGAAACTTTGCAACAGAATTTAAAAGAAGAAAAAAAATTCCTATGCGCATTTTAAAAGAGACATAATGTAAAACATAGCATAGAATTTCGTATAACATCAGTAAAGCAAAACGTGTTGCATGCACATAAAAACAAGATCGAAATCTTATGGATCTTTTTTATTATTCAAACAAACAAAACAATAGTAAACAAAGGTTAACCTCTTCCTTAGATACGATACAAACCGTGTCTTAAAGATGGCGCTACCTGAAGACCTTGCAAACACATTTAAGAAAAGGTAACGTTCCATCTACCGTACTACACTTTGAAAAATTCGCTATCACAAAGAGAGGGAAATAATTAATTCCCATTTGAAAAAATCCCCTACCCAGTCTTCGTATTTCACTGCGTATCTTTCAATTAGTTTATCATCTTTCTTCCTTCCATTCATAAACGGGCGCCGGGTAGTCCATGGCCAGTAAATATTTAGGGTCACTGCAACGCATGAGTGACACTGCGAGGTTCAATTTAACGGGGGAGTTCAGCCATGAAGGATCAACTAACTGTAGGTGAGTTGGAAAAGGAGCAGCAAAGAATGGTCGGTTCTGGAAGAGACACTGCATTAATACCCGAGTATGAAAGGAGCAACTGCGTATTAGTGATTCCGGTAGCGGAAATTTATAATCAATGAAAAAGCCTCCATTCTTTTACATTCGTATTCGGAAGAATGTTAGCGTCTGTCATCGGAAGGGATTTAGTTTCTTAATGGGAATAAGCACGGTAATAGACCGACAAGATTTCGATTTAATGTCGTTTTTATTAAGAAATCAGCATTATTCAAAAATATTTTTAACACAATTTTCAAACCATTATACAGTGGCAATTCCGATACAAAAATACTCCTATTAGCGGTGACCTGGTGGTAAGGTTTCGATTTCGTTTCAGGTTCCAGACCGACTCCACCAAAGAACCATCGTGTAAGAGGGTCTAATGCACGTTAAATCCGTCGAACACCTTCAGCTGGTGTGGTGCAGAAGTTTGGAGAGGGGAAATCAGCACAGGTATCGTCTTCAAAACTACAAGGTCCACCGCAAAATATCCCTAATGTTGCTTAAAAAACGGTCGTTAATATACCTAAACTGAACCTAACCATGAGCAGTTAGACTTAAGAATAAATTTTCCGTTTATTTTAAGCTGTAAACACGCAAGCCTTAAATCAACAAGTTTAAGAACAATTTACAGCTGTAAGAGTAATTTATGACGGGGACAATAATCATTTTAGAAGAATTTTTGAAACACATGCAACTATAAACACTCAAAATAAATGCTCATGAACTCAAACTTTACAAAAGCATGAAAAGAACAACAACAAACGTAAGCTTTCTTAGCGGAAATCTCAATGATAAATGAAAGAGCCACTGCTCTTTTCACCTTTATCCTCAGAAGATATTAATTTCCAAGAAAAGGGGCAACATGAGAAACATTAAATGGAAAGAAGAAAATTCGCTTCAAAGAAGACGGCATTTTTCCAACGACAAATTTTACCGAAAATGTTATTCATGAAAGGAAGAATGATGTTCTTTCATTTAAACTTTAGTTATACAAGTATTTGCCAGATTATTTACAATCTTGCAGCTTATCAGACTTTAACATTCGCGTACGTGAATGCCCACTTAGTTATGAGCACAATGTTACGGAGTTATTCTCCTAACACCTGGTGAAGATTAGTAAAAAACTAGAAATAAAAGTTCGTGTGTCAGCAATTGTAAAGAAAGTGTTGCGCCCTGAATGCTGCGTAACAGGTATGGCAGTCGTTCACAGAGGCTTAATGTGCTTGAAGAACTGAAAAACTGCCAACACCAAACGTGAGAGTGTAATTATAAAAACTGGGATAGAATGATTACAAGGAGTCGATTTAAACAAAACACATTCTACATAATGAGGACTAACTGTAGAATATATCCGTTTGATTCAAAAGAAACAAACGCCTCCGTGAATATAATAGCATTAGCATTTATTTAAAATGAAGCGATGGACAATCGATACTTGATGTGATTTGACTTATTTTCCCAACAATAAAGTTTGAAGCTAAGGACGAAAGTTGTAGAGAATATGATTTCAAACAGCACGCAAATTAAGAGAGCGATATTTGAGTCAGTAGCGCACACGTCATTAAGGTAGGATCGAGTCTCTCTTTTCGAGAGATCGAATCTCTTGTTTTTCTCTCATCTTCCCATTTCTGAAAATCAGATATTTTTTATTGATTTTAATCTAGGTTGTATATAAGCAATTTTTAAGTAACTTTTTGTTGCGGATAATCTTTATGACACATCAACTGCTTTCAACAAATAGCGTAATAAAAAAATTAGAGAAAAAAAATTAAATAATTTCAAACAGAATATTATAAGACTGCAACAGTTACATTACACAACCATCTTCTCTTTTGATGCAATAGATGAATTGTTGTTATTAAGAAATTGTCTTATTAACAACAAGGTATATCTCCCATGATACTTCTTAGACGTCGTTATTAGATCGTACGCTAGTAAATGACGTATGCTTTTCGTGTGTGTGTGTGTGTGTGTGTGTGTTCTACAAACAGAACTGAACTCATGGAGAAAAACATTCTATAATTAATATTACTACCATTTATTGTTAGACGAGGAAATAACATTCAAATTGTAGAAAGAAAAGCAAGATTAAAATTAAATTTAATATATCACAAATTTTTTTTTCATTTCAAGAACCTCAAAAATTGCCTCATCTCTCAACAACTACCCATTCGATGACTGCCTCTTATCTGCAAACTTCAACAACAAAAGGGATGTTTGAGATTTAACAACAAATTACAGATAAAAGATGTATCAACATAATCGTTATACGACATTATGCACAAATTTTATTTGATTATGCATAAATAAACCAATTTATAGATAAAAGATTCAAATATTTAACTAGAGATTCTGAATAATGTATATGAATAAAAAGAGAACGAAGATAAAATTTAATTTGCATTAATTTAAAGCTAGTCTAAAAATATTTTGAGTATCAAGAATATACTGTCCTTAGTTTGAGATTTACAATTTTATTCAGGCAATTACTGAAATAAAGACAAAATTCCAAAATAAAAAGAATAAAACACTTTTTAATGCAATCATTATTTCTTAAAGGATTTGAGCATCGAAAATACAAAAAAAAAATGTAATTGGTTTTATCCTTTTACAATTTACTTTCATTGCTTAATCGACAAAAAAAGAAGCATTAAAATTAATCGCCCAAAATTCGCAAGCTTAGTGAAGTGGATGATTCAATCTTGAAAATCCGCACAATTGGCCGCATTAAAGGCTTAAACACGTGCCTCGCATTTTAAATTTCGTCGACGAATCCAGAATCGATCTGGAGACGATAAATATTGCACACGAGTTTCTCAAAAAACGGTACTTTTAGCTCATTTCAGTTATTTCATGAATTAAATTGTTTTCTATTATTTTTTCTGTATGCTTGCCTAGATACGTTAATATAATAATTTTTTTTCTTCAAAAATCCTATTTAGTATTTTGAATTTTGCACTTTTCATCATCTGTAATGACTTTATGCAAAACTTTCTTTACTTTCCACGGAAAAAACAAATTTATGAAGACGTCAGCACTTCAGTTTTTTTTTTTTCTTCTTCTTCAGACAGTTTATGAAGAATCTATTTTCTTTACTTCTTTATCCTTTTCATTTCATGCAATCGAACAGACATTACTCGGTGAGTAACTCCTAATTATTCTACAGGCTCTTCTTGAGTTTGACATGGATTTTTATCCAGTAAAGCCTAAGTTCTTCTTCTAAGTTCGACTTCAAAATTTTTTTTTACTGCATCTAGACGTGGATCTCTGTCTTCAAAGCTAAAATTTCCATCACGAAATTTTGAAAATTAAAAAATTGACAGAATGGTCAACAAAAGTCTAAATTAATTCTATAGTTTAAAAAGCATTTTTTTTTTCATTTCAAAAGAGAACAAAATACAATGACGTAAATGTTACTAATCTGCATCCATCTCTTATAAAATGGATAAACACGGAATAACCATTTGCAAATGATTGAAACATATACAAAAGATGATACAAATAACAATGACTAAGCTACATATATTCAAAATGGTGGGCGAATCGGATGCCTTAATGTCAGTTTTTTTAATGCAACCATATTCAGAAATGTGATATACCTATTATATGTTCATTACGTTTACTTAATTGTGTTAATATTCATATAATCGTTTTGCTTCAGTAATAATGAACTAATGAAAATATCGGGCATTAAGGAGTTGTAAATAAATAAAAACAAAAAACATATTCACGAAGTTTGATTAATAGATTAAAAATTTGCCAGTAAGTGAAACTAACTCGACTATCTAATTGAAAAGTTGAATTTCATAATATACACTACCTAAATATGTAATAAATTTATTATTGTAATATCTTATGTGATATGCAAATATGTAATTTCGTAAAATCGTAAATATGTAATTTATGTATTATCGTAAAATTCCTAAATATGCCGCTGCGCAAGAATTGATCCTATTCTTGAATTGATTTTATTCTTATTCTCCAAAACACAAAATCACCTAAATTTGAATCAATTTCTTTAAACAAATTAATAGCAGGTAAATTTTTAAGAATGTGAACTGAGATTCTGATGAATCACAAAACAACGATTGAGATGTATGGTACATTCCAAGAAAATGTCAATATTAATAAATGAAATTTTTTTCAAAATTTCACCTTTTTTTCAAAGTAGTTACATTCTAATATCTACAAATGAAACGAAAAATATCCTGATGAATAGTTGAGAAGCTGATTAACATATTTCTTAAGAGTATTTCAATGTTTTTAAATAAATATTTTATAAACTTTCCATTTAAAAACATATTTTTTCCAAGTATCATAGTATTACTTCTTTTTCCTTTTCCTTTTAAAAATTCAATGCTATCTGAAATACGAGCTTTAATTCAATATAAATATCTATTTATTTTTTAAAATTCTTATCGAATTTTTTATTTTGAAAGAATTTTGAGTTATTTTGAAACTCGGCATATAAAAAAGAGAGAGAGAGAGAGAAGCTGGTAATAGAAAATAAATGAAAGGCAAAGATGCTTAAAATTAATCATTTCTGATGCTGTGAACACTTCAAACAAGAAAAACTTGGATCAGAAATTATTTTTATCATTTTAACACATTTACTTTCCAAGAACACCATTTCTCCATTAGCCAAGATAAATAACGCTCGTGAAATGTATACACCTAAAAGAAAAACCCTAAGCAGTTTTCCCTTTATAAATAATATTTCTCTTGTTGCATTCAACAGAAGACGCCTACCTCAATGACTCTTTTCACACTTCCAAGCCCATTTGACAAATATCTTCCTTTTTAAGTCATGGCCGAATACGCTTCAATGAGAATTATATATAATTTGAGACCTTGCCTTAAAACTAATAGCTCTAACGTTCGACACAGGGATGCCATTTCTTTCAACTCGGTTTTGAATTACGATTAATGTTCTGATGGTTTTTTTAAAAAAGGAGTGGGGAATTTTACCCTGAAGCAAAAACCATTGTAAATTCTTATTTAGTATGTAATAGAGGTCATCTAATTCCGCAATGACTATTATTCATTTCGCAAAAGGCATTGTTTTGTGTTTTAGCCTGCATAACCGAAATAAAAGTGTCATCACTGAATGTAGTGCATCTCAAAATCGTATTTGAAAAAAAGAAAAGAAAAATTGTTACTTAAACTATGAAATAATGCAACTGATTGTTAGAAATTGCATAGAAATTCCAAAATGATTGAATTTTAATACATAAGAGTAATATAAAAAAATAAAATAATTCCTACTTGGGTCCACAAAGAAAATTTTTGTTCTAGTTACTTATTAAATGATTACACAATCAAAATGAATAATTTATCAAAAAATGATGGATTTTCGCAAGGATTGAACTCGCATTCTTCCCCTTCACGAGATAAAATTCTGAAATCCTTGTCACGTGATAAAATATTGAAAACCTATTTAAATATCAAAGATTAATTATATTTAATTACTGAATTAATATTTTTAAAAAAAACTGTGTTAACATCGAGTGTCATCCGATGCAAGTTTTAAATAAATGTATTTGAACTTGAGTGGATGAATAAAAAATATTTTATGAACGAATGAAAATTTGAACAAGACATATATAGGGAGAGTGTACACTAATAGTAGGAATTTAATAAATAAAAATATATTAATGAAATCCTTCTTACGTAATTCAAGAAGTGGAAAAGTATTATTTGTGAATCCAAAATCAAAGCTTACCTGAAAATAAAAGGAATGACAATTAATGGATAAATCATATAAAAACAGTATTTATTTTTATTTATGATAAAGAACGTATAACATATCTTAATTTCCTGCACATTACTAAAAAAAGCATCGATCTTTAGACTTAATATTTTTTTTTATGTTGGACTTTGAAAGCTTAGAACAAATACTGAATTCTTTGAATTGAACAACTACTATTAAACTGCTAAATACTTTGATTTTAAAGCAATAAATTTTCATCTTATTCGTTGGTCATAGAATCAGAATTTTAATATTCACCTATTATACCAAACATACAAACAAACAAAAATGTGTCGTTTTCTCATCAGAAATTTAAATTTGTCGATATATAATATTTAATAAGTCAAAGTCAACATTTCCTATCGTTTCTGTTATTTCTGTAATGATATACCTTTTATATTATCTAGAGCTTTCTTTATGAAAATATTTGAATATTGTTTACAAAACTATTAAAAGTGTGTATATTAATCCTTTCTATACATTGCACAAACGAATATGAACAATATTAATATCAAAAACTCGAAAGTTAATACATATGGGTGGTCCATATTAATAAGAGATCACTAATACATATATACAATAAGATTTTTTTTTAATTTTACGAATATTTATAAGTGACCTCTGCTCAAAAATTAAAAGAACAACTTCAATCTCCAACACATACAATTATTCAATCCCAGCACTGCCCCAGATCTTTAAAATGCAAAGGAAACCCTATTCAAAGCTTAAATCAAATCGATGGTCGCATTCCACAGACGGAAGAGTCAGAATAATTGATAATAAAGCTCTTGCACAATTGGCAGCAATCAGCGATTTTGAAGGCACACTAAGAGGGATTAAAATAACTAATGCTCTGGATCTGATCTCCATCCTCCAGCGAAGAGTAAGAAGAGAACAAAACTAAAACAAGAAAAGCCCACTCGTTAAAGTCTAAACACCCTTCCTCCCTTGTCCAATTACCATCGAAATCCGGCCCATATTTGCCAAGCCAGGACTGATTAGGTCGCCTAGGTCACGCACGGCCTCTCTTCTATAATCTCCACCGGCCTCTTTTTAGTCACATATTAATGCTAATACACAATCCCCCCGCTTTTGTCTGGATCAGAGTTCAGTCCAATTGAAGGGACGTTGAACCTATTATATGCCCAAACGTCCGTACGGTCTGAACACACCTTTCAGCCATCATTGCCCGGGGGCATGGAAGAGGCTTTTTCGCAGGTAAGGTTCCTGCAGGTCCGCCTTAAAACAAAAGGTTTGTGCACGCTCAAATCAGAGTTGCGAAAGCAGAAAGGGAAAGCAATGTCAGACCTCTTGGAGATTCATGCAGGTTTTGTTAAATAAACTTCAGCTTTCGGTTTTGATAAAGTTAAGCTGTACATAAATTGATTTTGAATGTATTAGCTAACCATCAGCACTAATACTTTAAATATTTAAATATTTATAAAATTTGAAAAGTGACATGAGCATAATTGTTTCATCTGAGTTTTTAAAGGATATTACGAAACCATATTTCAAGTATCTGACATCACTCTATTTTCAAGAGTATATTCAAACACAAAATTATTTAAATTTCCTGAAAAATTTTAAAATTGTATTGTAATTAGCAAATATGAGAGCCTTCTTTTAAAATTATATTATAATTAAAATATTTATTTAAATGCGTTGTATTACGAATAACGTCATTGTGAAAAGAAAACAATGCAATAATTTTAAATAAATAATTTTAATTAAAACCTAAAATATCTGGAATAGTAAATAAACATATCTGCAAATAAACCACTTGATTAAAAAAAAAGCAAGTCAACCCTGGTTAGGAATGTTTCAATTTTCGAGTGTGGGTTGGTTTCATAAGAAAATTTCACGAAACCCTTGCCAATAATAAGAGTTCAACACCCCCAAGGCATCCAGAGGGTAGTAATTACATTATATAAACCCTCTTAAAATACACTTTTTTCAAAAGTAATTTTCACGGCACTGTTTATGAAGTTCAGCATACAGAATGCACGACTTACACATCTTCCTCATGGGTTAAAATATAATTTTAAAATATTTCATATGTCATTGAAATCTTTAAAACTTTTTAAAAAATAAAGAAAAATATTCCTTTAAAATTATCAGTTGGTTAAATAAAATTATATGATTTAGAATGTAATGTTTAAAAGGAAAACTTTACGGGAAGTTTATTCATGCAGCTACTTTGAAGGGAAGTTATCAAAATTTTTTTGAATAATTTCAGGTTTCCATAATTACAATCCTAACATATCTTAATTTAAAATCTACAAACTGGAATGAATTCCTGCTTCGCATGCATGTAAATCATGTTACGCGGAAATTACACAAGCATTTCTATAGATAAAATGAGGATCTTATCTTAAAATCTTGATGATAAACAAAATGAAATTTAACCAAAAAGGAAAACTGTTTTGTCAGAAGCTTAAAAATAATGCAGATCGGGGTGAAATGTTTCGCGTTATATTGGAATCATGCTATAACTAAGACGCAAAGCTATAAATGAATGAAGATAATATTGAATACCAAATATTTCTATGAGAAAAAAAAGTAAGTCAAATTCTTTTTATAATTCGACATTTCATCAGCAAAATTTATAATTCTTGCATTTAATTAGCAAATTTATAATTCTAGTATTTAATTACCATATTTATAATTCTAGCACTTTTTTTTATCAATTTTTAAAAAAATTCTAAAACATTTTTTAAATGATTCTAGAATTGTCATTTTGAACAACTAGCTTACTCTCTCTACTAAGAGTAAGCTCTATATTAACAGGCCGTTCTCCTTTTCTTATGAGAAATTCGAAATGAAAGAGAGATCATTCTTAATGATAATATGACTTATATCCTGAACCCTTCGTTTGTAACAAAAACCGCTCATTAATACAAAACTATAAGGTGCGGATTGGGTCGAGTTAGCAATAAAAGGTTCCAAAGTAAAAAAAAAAAAGAAAGAAAAGATTAAAATGAAATCTGCTATTCATATTTCAATGTATCGTGTCAGATCATCATTTCTTGAACGGCAAAGCACCATGTGCTCGCGCTAGTTAAATTATATTTTTATTTATTTTCATTGTTTCATTGAATGAGTCAGTTTAGTATTGCAAACGATGCAAAGCACTTTGTCTCGCATTGTTTGTTTTAAAAAAATATCACATTTCCTATTTATCTCATTTTGTATAATCACGTGCTCAAAATGACATTTTTATATGTTTTATTTGCTGTAGTCATTAACTTACTTTTTTAAAAAATCAGAGTTTCTGTAAAAGTGATGGCAAAGCTGATTTTTTGAGATGCTTGTGCCGATAATAAAATTTTTATTTTTCGCCTAGGGATATTTGTTGACGCCAGAAAACCTCATTTTAAAACAACATCATGTTCTGACATGATAATAATAAGTGCATTAATGAAAATTTACAAATATATACGTAAAATTGCAGCTATAAATAGTAATCAAAAGAATACAAGGGAACCATGCGCTGTATGTGCCTCATCCAAATTTGTTTAATCATGCTATAAACGGAAATTGTAACGTAAGAATTTTGTTTAATTGGAGGACAGTTGCAATATTTCCACAAAGTCATATGAAAATCAAGTTACCGGAATTCTGTGTTGGAGAGGATTAACCGCGCTACAAAATTATGTTTTCACTGCTGCAAGCGGTCGCTTGAAAGAAGAAACCCAGGTGAGACTTCTCATTCATGCGTATCTCTTTACCCTTCCCTTTCTTCTTCATTTGCCCCCCGTCCTCAGGTGACAAATAAATCACGCGCAGCCGGAGCTCTCTGAACAAGAGAAAGCCCACTAGGAGGTGGACTTAAAAATTACAGTCAGAGATAAACCTCACAATGTTTCTGGCTTAAACTTCCGTGTCCCGACCTTTTCCCTTTCCCCGTCTTGTTAAAAACTTCCAGGAATTATTAGGTTAACACCCCCTTCTCACCTACGGCCCCAGACTTGAGTTATGGCTCCTGAGGCTGGAAGACAGAGACGGAAAAGACGCGAAGGGTTCTCGGAATGAATGCGATGAAAAGTATGCGCTTCAGAAAAGGGTGGACTGCGAACAATCCCATTCCTAAACGATGTTTTACATTTCTGCAGAAACTTCTTGCAAGATTCCTTTGTATATGGGAAGTACCTTGAATTCTTTACCATAGACTAACAGTCGAGATTTAAGATTCTGTTTTTGTACTAATAATTCCACACATTTCAAAAAGGCATCATCGCACTTTGAAATTTGCACCAAACTGAATGCAGAAGAATCTGCCTTAATTTTAATGTGCAAAAATGCCGATATCATAAATCAGAATTTTATAAAGTTGTCTTTAAAGGGAATTGAAACAGAATTTAAAGTAAACTGTGAATAGCTCTGAATTGTTAATTTTGCTTTAAAAACAGAGCTTAAAATTGAGTGGACTAAGGTTCATTCTGCAGTATTTTACTGAATTGTAGATCTGAAAGAAATTAATGTTGTTATCAGTTAATTTTACAAGAACGAAGGGGTGTTTCTGGAAAAGAATGGTGAGTTCTTGAATTTCTTAATGTTTATTTAATTTTTTGTGAAAAATTCCTGATAACTTTTCAAAACATATTTCATATTTGGCAAGAACAGATGAAATGCAGAAATATAAAATTTGTTTTCTATGCATTTAATTTTTCTTTCAAGTATTTTATTTATTTAGCATATGTTGGTTAAAATTTATTTCAATCCGCTATTAACTTTCTGTCATCAATACTAACACTTATTTCTCTTCAGTAAACAACCTTAACTGGTAATATTTAGGAGACAAATGCCATTTTAATTAAAACATGGTGGCATCAGAATTAGTTCAATGGCACATTGTATACAACAAATACAATAGGCTAGTTTAACATTGAATTCTTACATTTGCTGCAAATATTAAAATAACGTAGGATAATAGTTACATTTTATATTGTTTTACGACGGAAGTGAATTAATTTCATTCGGAAGAAATCTAAGAATTTCATTCCAAATATTAGTAAAAAAAATAAAATCTATTCTTATCATATAACGTTTTAAAAAATAAATTAAAATTGCAGTCTGACATATTTATGAAATAAAATAACCAGGTTGAGCACTGATTAATTTGATTGGATAAATTTGGGCATTGATCGTTAGATATTATGTTGACCCGGGCGAAAAACTTCCTGTACAACAAGTCTTCCTTCTCCAATCATTCTTAATTTGCCTCTGTGGATGGGCTGCAGGCATGACTTTATATCTCCAGCTTTTGCTGACATCTCTCCGACCCCTCTTAAATGGTTTCAAATTAAATCAGCCAGGCTACCTAAGCTGCCGTGTAACAACCCCTTCGAGTTGGACATTCTCCAGTCAGTCTGAACGTGCCCGCTTTGCACCAGAAGTACATCCTCAATCGAATAATTACCTGGTAGAATCGTCCGACCTTCGATCCCTCTCCATTCTACAAAGTTCGGCCATGCATCACGCACTCCGCTGCAGCACGCGCCGGTGTAAGTGCCGAAGAACAAGAAACATGATTGTTCCATTAGACACGTTTCGTCGCACGTTTCAAGTGGCAATATGTTATGTTGACTACTTAGGCAATTTTCAAATGTTTTGCAGTTTAGTTAACTGATCTCCGATTGCCGTGCGCGGCCTACGCATGCATCCCGAAGCATTAGTTCTGAACCGATCCTTTCGCCCGGGATTTCCAGAGCAAAAGAAGAAGACGCTAGACTCGACCATGTTGTGCATGCTAAATTTCGTGGAAGGGGACGGGAATGATGTACGAAGGGAAAACAAATACTGCACTACAGGTTCTACAGAGGAGTGATCTTTTACTGAATGTAAAAGCGAGAATAAACTTCACTAGAAAGAGAAGGAAATCATTTAAACTGGTTTACACAATGAAGTAAGAGTGGAGCCAATTTACTATTTTCCCCATTAATAGTGTACTCAATAAATTCAAAATCAGACTGACAAAAAAGCATATCAGTTTTTCAAATGTAATGCTGACATTAAATACAATTCAGTATTATAACTTATTTTTCAGGGTTTCGATACAATAAATTATCTTTACAGTTATTGTGTTAGCTTACTACATAATTTAGAAATGACGACTTATGGTCTAGGTCGCTCTTCTGTCACGAGAAAGCCCCAACACTTGATTCACATCTTTTGCAATGGCGCTGAATACTTTTTTACATTTATATTCTAGTTTTAATTTAATTCTAAATATAAAACCAGATACAAAGTCAAAGTTTTATTTTATTATCAGAAGGCGCCTCTAGTATTTATTTTGTTGTTCATAAAGAATGATTTATAAGCACAATGTAATTGGCGTAAGTACGTTATTGGTACTCAATGAAGTACTTAAGCAAAAGAATTCGATCAAATGCGACAAGAGACAAAGAATTCATAAGGAATAAATTAATTGATGATATAAAACAAATTATTTTAAGATTCAGTTAAGTTTTGCACTAATACATAGATTATCTATTATTATCTGATTCCGAATACTTAACTTCTAGAATTCGGATGTTTTTCTTCATCTGCATACCACGGGTTAGATAAAAAGTGAAAGTTTCCCATCCCAAGTCTGAAATCAGCCAGATGTACGAGTAGTGGGGGCTGCGGCCCAAATGAATCGAACAATCTCTATCAAATACGGGGAGTAAGATTTAAACAAATTTAGCCCGTGAAGTTTTTACTTGGAGGCATGATATTATATATTTAAGTTAATATTTTTATAAAATGTTTTTATTAAATAAGAAATGTGTGTCCAATGATAGAGCAGCAAAAATGCACTAATTAGTCGTATAAATTTGAGTGCCGACGTCCTGACACAGGGGTAGCGCGTTTTCCCCATGATATGGGCATCCTGGGTTCGAGTCCCGGTTCGAACATGGGTGTTCTTTATTTTTGAGATGCGTGAATGTGTCCCCTAGTAAAAAGGGGCTGTGCAAGCGAATGCGATGCATGAGTAGCATGTACTCTTGGCCCTAGTTGGCGCTGTTTAAAACAAGAGACGCACCTGCAGTTTAAAATTGCCGACTGAGTCAGAGAGATTGTCCATGGCAAGTACCATTAGAAACAACACCAGCAATAAATCTAGGCATTATTCGACTAATATAAAATAGAATTTACATTCTAGCATTTTGCTACTCAGCGTAAACCCATAATTTAATTTGGAAAGTGATAAAAATGGATGAATTAAGGAATGAGAATAACAATTTTTCCTAACTATGATTCAAGCACCATTCTGCATTGACAATTCTTACAATTATTTTTTAACTTAGTAAACAAATTTAAGAAAATAAAAAGAGAGATAAAAAAAAAGCGGAAATATCAAGATCTCTCTGTAATTAGATACAGTCAAGGAAGGTATCGTATTTAAATTAGGGGAATCTAATTTAAATATAGATTACTTTTTACAAAATGTTCGAAGAGCGAAAACAGGCCTATCACTGCTTGTTGCCCTTGTGCTGACAAATTAATAAAGCACTGATATGGGTTGGGTGTTGGAAAGGGTTTCAAAAGGAAGTTCAAAGCCAGGCAAACGCGCAGTTTCTAAATAAATAAACAAATTATATGAAGTTGTTAAAAGGCGCGACTGAAATAGATTGGAAGTTTTGATAGATGAAGTCATGGATCGTTTCGATCACGTCGTCATCGAACTTCTGATCATCACGCTTTCTCTACTTAGCCCGGGCTGCCAGATGCCTTGTTAAAAACAGACAAATAAAATATGTTTGGTTTGGTTTTGAAAGATTTCCATCGGAAATGATTGATTTTGTTTCATTGAGCCGTACTAAAATGGCCTCGTTATAATAAACAAGTTAATAAAATAAATAGAATCATATTTCAAAATATTGCTAAAAAATTGTGACCAGAAAGGTGAACTAATCGAACCTTAACTTCATTTCCAATATTATTGTTATATTAAGGAATTTGGAATATTGGAAACAGGGATTTCTCAGTTTCATTCAAGAACTTTTAATATTCATAATTTGCTTTTAATATTCATAATGCATGTAAAATTAAAATAACGATAATAGATATGCAGAGCAGTTTTTGAAAATTTTATAAAAAATTCGGAGCTTTATTCCAAAATATTATAACGTGGCAGTGTTTCAGGTAACTCTGCTTACTTTATAGTGTTTGCAAATGTTTCCTGTTAAAAATAACACGCACACAAACAAATTATATTTAATATCGTCGCAAGTGCATAAGCATAATAATTTTTAAAAAACGGAAAATTCTATTTTAAAATATCCATTTCTTTATTATTAGTGAAAATATTATAGGAAAATAAAATTAAGATTGCAGAAAAGATTTTGTGCCCATTGAAATGATATAAAATGATTGTTAAGTGATAATATTGTCCGAAGTTACTGAGGGGAAAAAATCGAAGATTTTATTAATTTTTATCAAAGACCAATTCAAATTTTTTGAAAAACCTGTCGTAAGAACGACATATAGAAGAGTAACGACATGCAGTGGTACTCATATATCATTCGTGTTGGAGGGTATGAATGGTCAATCTTCAGAACATAATGACTTTGCGTCACACAACTGCCGGATGATATTCTGATCATAAATTAAAAGGATACAGGAAGCCTGTAAACACTTAATTTATAACCGAAGTCCATTTCTTACCAAAAATACAGGGTAGAAAATTAACATCGAAGACCCGCTCTTTATGTGGATCTGGTGCACTTAAATATCGGGTGTCCAAAAAGTTCCCGTACTCCAAATTAAAAAAAATCATTTTCCATGATTTTTTTTCAAGCATATTAAATTTTGCCATACGAGTAATGAAACCATGGGCATGCTTGAAGCTTTTTTCGGCCATCGGCTTATCTCAAAAAATCTTTGGCCACCTCGATCCCCTGATCTGACCATCCCGGACTTTTTTCTGAGTGGATATTTAAAGAACAAAATTTATGAAGGTGATCCTCAAACAATAGATGATTTGAAAATCGCAATTACCCAAATGATACAAGAAATCGCTCCAAGCATGTTAAAACGCGTTTCGAAAAACATGCGCAAACGAGTTCAGCTTTGTCTCCAAGAAAGAGATGGACATTTTGAACATTTATTATAAATGTAAGTTCAGTATTTTTTTCCTTAGTTATGTTAAAAGTGCTTTTTATCATTGTCATAAAAATAATTCTTTTTAAACCAATTGTTTTTTTTTAAATAAATTCACAAATCATCAGTACGGGAACTTTTTGGACACCCTGTATATCCATGGTATTCCAATAGCACTTCCAGCAACATGGAGTTAGTTTTATTAACGTCCCATTTTTAAATCAACACTAGAGCTTTTTTTTTTTTTTGGACAGACGTAGTTTTGAAGTGTCGTCAGATTCAAAATTACTAGATAGATAAGCTATACCTATATCTAAGCTGACACACCCCCTCGAAACTTCCACATCACACCAATATGAAGACATTCGACTCCGATGGATTTAGCATGCACCAAGTTGGTTGAGTGAGGTGTATTGGCGCAAGAGTCATATTTGGCTATACTGCGCCAATCAAATGGTAATTAGCAAGCACCAGACCCGCTTCCGCGACTGTACTTCGGTGGTAACCGGGTTTCGAACCTGAGGCTTTACCACCAGGTCATTGTGCCTCATATTAAACTTTGTAAAGAAAAGACAGGTAACATGAATTAAACTGACAAAAGTCGAAATCATGACGTTATTCCCCAAATAATTCATAAGTGACTTCAAAATGGGGTATATATCTTAGCAATCTATACCACAAGGTTAAAAGAGAGCAGAATAATTTTAAAAAACAATTCTAAAAAGTATGCATCAAAATAGAGACAAAAAGTAATTTTAAGACCGCGCAAAAATTTCTACAGCTACGCCTTTTGAAGAAAAGAGCAATATTCTCAAAATTTGCCTCAAATAGGCAAATGTGGCAACCCTGCTCTCCAGCGGGCATCATTGATAAAAATACTTCAATAAAGGAGCAGCAGTCGGCGTACGTGATGGTGTAGGTAGTATTAAGTTCTGTCGTATTTCATTCACACCGCTGTCAGCGATGATGGAAGGCTGTCGATGGCAAACGCAAATGAATCTGGAGAGCGTGATTACTGAGAGGATAAATCAAAAGCGGGTTTCCCCAAACCGTGACGATGCAACACTTTTCAGCAGTGGGGAAGCATGCTTTTGTTTGCAACAGAAGGCCGAGGAAAGAATCAAAATTAAAAGTAATCCCACCGAAACACGCGCAAAACTTGCTCAAAAAAGAATTTAAAAGAAATTCGAACTTCTAGTTCCAAACATGAAGCAAGCGTCAAACATTATTATGCTACATCTATCTTTATGTAAGTTTTTAAATTTTATTTGTAATTATAGCAATGCTAACATGCACCAAAAAAAAAGAAGATTAAAGTGAAATGCATATTTAAATGCATCATGTCATAACATCATTTCTTGAACGGTCAAGCACCACGTGCTCGAGCGAGTTATTTTATATTTTTATTTCATTTTAATGATTTCATTGAATAAGCCACTTCAGTATTGCAAACGATCCAAAAATTTTTTGTCTCGCATTGATTGTTTAAAAAAAATATCACATTTCATATTTATTTCATCTCATGTAATCGCATGCTCAAAATGATATTTTTCTAGGTTTTATTTGCTGTAGTCATTAACTTATTTTTTTAAATCAGAGCTTTTGTAAATGCAATGGTAGCCCATTATGAAAAGCTGATTTTTTTAGATGATCGTGCAGATAATAATTTTTTTATCTTTCGCCTACAGATTAATTTTTTTTTTGTCTGCGGATTTTTCTTGACGCCAAAAAACCTCATTCCCAAAACAACATCATGTTCTGACATGATAATAATAATATTCAATTAACAAATTCTTAATAAAAAGTTCACAAAATTAATAATAATAATAAATACATATTAAGTTTTATAGTTAGCACAAATAATTAATTTTTTTTTAATATCTATGAGTTAAAAAGTATTTAATAATCATTTTTTAATTATATGTGTCTGAACAAAAAAAGAAATCTAAGCAAAAAAAAAAAAAAAAAAGAGGGAGAGAGAGAGAGAATAAGAGAAAGCAAAATAAAAAAGAAGGCACTTTATAAAAACGAGGGTTACATAATAAAACACTTAAATCCATGAATACCAAGCGAAGAAATTTGCTTCTGTAGTTTTCGGAGTCGTTCACAAGAAAAAAGAAAGGAAGAAGGAAAATACGAATTTTTGTAATAAAGACATTAAATCTCGCTATGTATAAGGGTACGAACCCGCTTTGGTTTTTGTAAAAATATTGAAAATAAATAAGCAAACAGAATAAAAATAATTTATTGTGAACCAAAGATTGAAATTAGCTTATTTAATATCTTTGAAAAATGGCGGCATATTATTAACTTGACCTTATCAGTAAAATAAACGAAAAAAGAAACCTCTTAGATCAATACTTTAGGCGGTCAATATGTGCGATCTTCTTTTCAGTAATAATATAATCTCGGGAAAAAAAGGGGGGGATTATACTACATCACCTACAAAGAAGTCAGCAAGGTTATAAAGAAAAATATCTTCTGGCGATGGGCTTTATGGTAGTCTAAGCCAGATAAAAGGATGAACATGGTCGCCGTAAATCCAGGATTTTCCATGGAAAAGGCCCATAAGTCAGAATACCGAACGATCGGTTACTGTGACAAGAGAAAGTGTCCATGGGAGGTATGCTGTCTCATTGCTCTGCCTGACCACTTACCTGTCAAAGCACTCTTTTATGTCGCTTCCCCTAGGGGGGAGGAAGGAGGGTGTTTGCGAATGGGACTAAGAGCTTTCAATTAAGATCAGAAGATGGTGACATTTAGTCTTGGCAGCGAACAATTGAACAAGCGGGGCGGACTTCTAAACAGGTGTGTTGAAATAAATGGTCTCTCAGCAGTGGTCTCCAAAGATTGTGTGATTCAAAGCTAGTTTGTTCCAATGAGAGCTCCTTTAGGTTTCAGTTAGTGTAAATGTTACTCTTAAAAGCAAGATTTCATACTAACAGAAACGAGGAAAATTGTAGACTATTTTCAATGTTTTCTACTTTCTGTTTTCAGAAGATAATTTTTAGAGCGATTGTTTTCTTTTTGTCAATTTTGTTTTGAAAACAAATTATGACAATTTCAGATTTTTTTATTTCATTTTTTTATTATTATTTAAGATTTAGTGTTATTTATCTCAAAAAATAAAACTTAATGAACGAATATAATCTTTCATTAGAAGCATATTTTTTAATTGCATGCTGGTTATTTAAGTCCAGATACTATTACAAACAGCAATTAATTTTTTTAATTGAGAAAAAAAATTTATAACAAAAGAACTAATTGTTCTAAGTTGAAAAAAAATTAGAAATTAATTTCATAAAGTTCTTTTTTAATAGTCAAATAATACCATATGCGTTGATTTAAACAAATCACTGAATTAATACTGCATCTCTTGTGTATCTATACAAATACGTTAATTTTAGTGGGTAAATTTTAAAACAAAACGACTTTTTAATTTTTGCTAGCTCGTAATGAACTATTTGCCAGATGCTGCTTTCGGGTTTAGGTAATTTTTAAAACCAAATTATTGTAGGTAGTTTTTAATCATAATTTGGCGGGCTAATTTTGGTGGCTCGTAGTAAGGTCATTTGACAGAAGCTGATTTCCTGTTTAGGTAATTTTTTTAATGAAATTTTAGACAGCAATTTTTAAAACCAAATGACACTTTCATTTTGCTTGCTTGTAGAGGACCATTTGTCAGATGCTGATTTCAGTTTTAAACAAAATAGTTCGCTTACAAATGCCAACCTTTACAGACCTACGTAAGAGTTACAACAGTCATGAAACTTTGGTAACTGACCTATGAAAAGTAAACAATTATGGAGAAGCCTTGAATTACAGACGTTATTGAAATGATCAAAATAAATATTTTTGAAATCAAAAGCTTGCAAAGCATGCCGGGGTATATTTAGCAAAATTACTTTAAAAAAACATTTTGAAATAACAAAATTGGATTATTTTCAGTTTATTAGCATGCTTATTTTCTCACCTGATTCTTGTTAAAATTGACTTCAGGAAGTATTAAAAAAACTACACCTTTTATTCACTATCCTTCTTAAAATTGAAGCAAGATTAAATCCAAGACCTATCTTGCACGTCGATCATGAAAGTCCGTATTTGGGTTGGGTCCAAGTTCAGCGCAAAAGAGCACAAATAAATAAATAAACGCACATCCCCCCCCCAGAACAAAAGAAGTTTTTCCCGCTCCAGCACGAGCGGATAACATGCAAATTAAGTGCATCCCGATTTTCGATGAAGATAATTCAAATGCGTTCGAAGATTACCGTATCTTTCGGTTCCGCATTTTCTCTATAAGAAAAAGCAGTGAAAGAAGATAAGTTTTTTTTAAAAAAAGAGGAGGAAATAAAGTCATATGGATAAAAATCTTTAAGGAATCTGAACATGGAAAGAAACGATTGAAACGTTTAATCAGATTTTTCGAAACAAATGAATACTTTGGTAGAAGAAGGAAACAATACGTGTATATCCTTTTTTTAAAAAAAACATATTCATTCTTTTCTTTTCAAAGATATGAAATTTATTTCCTCCTAAAGAATACCCCTTTTTATTTTCTCGCTTATGAAAAATCCATAGAGAAAGTATTGTAATAGGGAAAAAGTTTGTAATCTTTTATTGATAATGTGTTTTGGATTTACATTTGAGTGTAGATATGATTGCTCTAAAACAGGGTAATATTTATGGATAAA
The DNA here is from genome assembly GCA_026289955.1 of Argiope argentata. Taxonomy (NCBI): domain Eukaryota; kingdom Metazoa; phylum Arthropoda; class Arachnida; order Araneae; family Araneidae; genus Argiope; species Argiope argentata. The sequence continues at coordinate 645,119 of JAOUZG010016761.1, read as the reverse complement.
ATTCAGTATGTTGCTTTTACAACCAGGCACTTTTATTATGCACAGTAATGGAAAAAAGGTAATCCCCTCCCCTCCTTATCATATTTCGCTTTAAAAACGAGAAATAAAAACAACCAGATTTTATATTCATTTAAACCCTCACTAAGACAGACACCCTACTCTTCTTTAGTATTTAGATCTCCAATTGAGTCACTATTTCTAACACTAAAAATACTGCATTTCAAATCTTTAAAAGTATGAGAAATACTATACAAAAATTTTAAAGCGTATTTTTATAACACACACACACACACATTATATATATATATATATATATATATATATATATATATATAAATTTTTCTCGTTATTATTGATTGATAATTCATTATTGCAAACTTAATGACATTCTAAAGACGTTTTTCTTTCAAATTAGCCACTCGTAAAAGAGCAAAATTTAATCGATTAAATGATTAGTTCTGAAAATATAATTTGATTTGATTTAGTTTTGAGGGGATTAGTGGTGCAGAAGCAATTCTTTATTTTATTACGCCAAACATATCGTATGAATTTACAATTTTAGATAAAAGCTTGCTAATTGTCATGACGTATCTTTTATGGTATGCGGTAAAAAGCTGTGATAAAACTTTATTAAAACAAAACTATTTTTAATCAAATAAAATAATTATCTTTTAAAAAGTAAAAAAAGTTAGTCATATACGCTAGTATATGACTAACTAGCGTATATGATAATTTTTTAAATGCTATAGGAAGACAGAAAGCAATGGATGTGTAGTGAAATAAATTGTAGGCAATCAATTGGAATATGTTGAACTGACATTGGACAATGCTATACTGTACACTGAGTTGTGGGTTCTCCCAATACAAAATGCCTATGCGTGAGTCGAATGTAACCTATTTTTAATCGAGTAAAAGTTTCTGTTCCATAAACTGGGCCAACGATTAATAATATGTCTGAAAATACAAAAATAGAGTATTGTCATCAAAAATATGTAAGAGAACACAATTTCAAATCTCTAGCAAACTAGACAGTGAATTATAAAATTACATCCGGTTCTTACAAACACAAATCAATTCGATTTCAAACATTCTATAAAAAATGGTGAATAAATACTTTTATGTTATTATATTTATTTCCTAAACAGCTATTCACGTCCATGGAAAATACTAGTTTGCTTTAAATATGTTTATTTGAATACGCAGTTATTATTAACTATATTCTCAATGTCACCAGGAATGTGCTTTGGACAGTAAAGATTTTAATTAAAATCAATCAAAAATAATATCATGCTTCGATATTATTTTTGATTGATTAGGTTTGATTGACTAGGCGTGATGTATAACCTAGGCATAATTATTTGCATGCCATAGAAGGTACCATTATAAAAGAGTACACGATATAGGATGTAATCGAAGAAAGAATATTTTAACGTAAACACTTTTAGAATAGCATACTTTCTGTAAAATGTGCGAAGGCAAATGCAAAAATCAATTAAGGTGCACTAAAAAGCAGAGCAACGAATCTGTGGTACATACTTATTTCTTAGATAGTAGATGGTTACATTGAAGGCAACTTTTAAAATTAAAATTTTTTTTTTCATATTAATTTTTAGAGCACAAAAACGCCGGCTTTCTGGTACTGAGGTAGTACATCTTCCTCGTGTTCTGGGAGATGTGTGACTGCGCCCCTCTATAAAAAGGGGCTGTGCAAGAAAATGTGGTGTATGTGTAGCTAAGTCGTACTCTTGGCCCCAGTTGGTACAGTTTCAAAAATAAGAGACGCTTCTTTCGGCTTAAATCTGCTGCTGTATCAGCGGGAGGCTTGACTTAGCTTAGTTTAGCAGAGGGCTTAGCTTAACTTAGTGGAGGGCTTGACTTAGCAGCTTAAATCTGCTGCTGTATCAGCGGGAGGGCGCCATTAGTAACAACGACAACAGAGAACAAAAAAAGTTTTTGATAACATTTAAAAAAAAAAATTTAATTTGATTTCAAATGCCGTTTACGAAACATTCTTATTGTGATGGAATTCAAACCAAAGCAATTTTGTCAACGTGCTCTCACCACTGTTAACTACATGATAAATGATAGTAATAATGTTATCTTCGGATAATAATTTCAAAATAAAATCTTTACTACATATTTTTTTTTACTTACATAAGATTTATTAACATTCTTTCTATAAACCGTGATTTAAAACTCATTATGAACAAAATGCAACGGTAGAGGACATCAAGCTACATTGAAAAAAACAACCGCCAAAAATATTATCTTATAGCTATTATTAATTTTCGATTAGATTTCCGAATTACCTTTATCTATTTTTTAAACAAACCCTTACTGAAACGAGTTAAATATATTACACCTTAGGAATGTCACTTTTTAATCTCCCCGAAGAAAGTATACGTGAAAGGAAACACAAAACAAATCAAACGTACACCTTCAGTTTCTTTTTTAAATACAGCCACAATGCGATAGGAGGCGCTTTCGAAATCAAGCACAAAGGATTGGGATTTCTGACAGATAATTTGATGTGACGCGCGTATTCTATGCACTCGAAATGCTAAGGTTATGCGATAAGATCTGAGCAGAGGTATGGCGGCTCGTGCCTTTTGTTTGTTCAAGTACTGTTCATGAAAACGAGATGCAAGAAAAGAAAAAGAAAAAAAGTTTGACTTGTGCGGAGTTCAACATTCAATGGCTATCATAATTACTTTCCAAGAAGTGGATGTCAGTTCAAGAAAATATTGCATGTCAGCTTATTTCACGTTACATTGTAAACACGGAAAATTATTTCCAGTGAAACCGTATCATAAGTGGATTCAATGAAAACAGTAACTACACACACACACACAAAAATAATAATAAAATAAAATAAAGAAATAAAGAAAAAGAAATATAATTTGTATTTAAGAAATTAAAAGCTTTGTTTTTGAATATTAAAAAATAAATAGAGATTTTTTTTTTCTTTTCCTTTTTGAGGTCGGTTTAAATTTTAAAAAATTCTTATATGTTTCACAAAACAAACAATAATATGAATAGAAATTATTATTAATTTTTAAAAAAAGGATATCCCTAAAGGATAAAAAAAAAGGATAAAAAAGGATATTAAAGGCACCAATAATTATTTACAGTCTAAACAGCCTTTTCTTCTTCACTATTGATGTATAATTTTCTAGTTTAGTTATAAAACTATATGATAACATAACAACAATAACGTACAATACAATAATGACATTTTCCTTATTTAATGAAATTTAAAAACCAAATATGTTATTTACGAATGGAGTTCGACAGCTGATAGTTCAACCGTTTGCAATACATGACACTTGAAAGAGCATGATGATTAATAATTAGTTTTAAAGGTGAACAATTTAATTTAGTGACTTTAAGATATAAAAATAATGAAACCTGTTAGGATGCATATTAAATAAAAAACGAAATCTGCCATGCATATTTCAATGCATCATGTCAGGGCATCATTTCTTGAACGGCCGAGCACCACGTGCTCGTGCAAGTTGAATTATATTTTTATCCATTTTAATTGTTTCATCGAATGAGTCACTTTAGTACTGCAAACAATTAAAAAAAAAAACTTTGTCTAGCATTGATTGTTCACATTTCCTATTTATTTCATTTCATATAATCACGTGCTCAAAACGACATTTTTCTAGGTTTTATTGGCTGCAGTCATCAACTTATTATTTTAATCACAGCTTTTGTAAATGTAATGGCAACACGTTATTAAAAGCTGATTTTTTGAGATGCTCGTGTAGATAATAAAATTTTTATTTTTCGCCTACGTATTTGTGTTGACGCCAAAAACCTCATCCCCAAAACAATATCAGGTTCTGACATGATAAAAAAAACAAGTAATCCTTAAAACAAACAGAACTGAAAATCAATTTTAAAGTCAATTGGAGAAAATAATGGAGCAATTAAAGGATAATCCATTGATATAAACATTTATTTCTAAAGGTTTTTTCCACTTAGCAGAAGTAAAGGTATATCTCTTGTCTGATTGACAGGTTTGTTTTAATCAAAAATATGTTCACTATCAACAAAGGTTGAAAAGACCATATGTATAAAGAATTTTTTTGTGTAATAAATTTTAGAAATTAAAATTTTTAATCAAAAACAATCCTTTAAAAATGATATAACTGAATGTAATTACAGGCACTATTAATGTAGTAAATTTACTTCTATTGGAAGATTTTTTTACAGGAGCGTAACTTTGAAAACTTTTTGCTGAAACGGGGTGTAGTTTTGTAGCTCCTAACTTTCGATCATAGCTGAAAATGCAGGTCCGTCAACAAAAATGTCTCGTTCTACTTCAAATGGCAAATCTTGATTGAATTACTTTAATAAATATGGATTTTTTAAAACTTTTAGCTATCAATATAGAAGAAAAAATTCAGTTTTGTCAAAATTGTCGTAAACCGGAAAATGTTAAGTTATTCAAATAGTGTCAGGACTCTTGGTTTGATAGCCTACATTATATTTTTAAAAAATCAAAAGATCAAACTAGCGTCATCTTTCAGATTGTACTCCATAACTTATTCATAAAAGCTCATTAATAATCACTTCAAGAATACAGCATGATCACATTTTTTACTTATAAATATTCTATTCCTCTGTTTTTACAAAACATTTTTATCAAATTACACATTATGTCACTACTCATCTAATAACGATAATGAAATACATTCTTCTTTTGTATTCAAACACCCTGCTGGTTGAAAATGATAAATTAACCTTTGAGGGGAGCCGTCTTCTTTCCGAGATCATTGTATGTAAATGCGAGACGTTTAAAATGGTTACAAGGGGCGACATCTTGGTGAAGGATCTGAAAGGCGAACAGTTTTGACGTATAGCCTAACGCGAAACTAGATTATCTCCTAAGATTTCTTTTCGGAGTTTGTTACCCTGGCCCCAGCAGCAGACGAGGTTGCGCCATTTGAGAAGATCCAAACCTTAAAAGCTCGAGCGGACGAGATTTCATCAAATAACTTCAGAGGTCGTCTCTGACTCTGAAGGGACTGAAGAAAAGAGGCAAGGTGTGGTTCCAAACAAATTAACGGATATCTGAAAGCCAAATCCCGACGAACCTGCGAACTCTCAGATGGTAAGATATTAAAAGACCCTTTCGAAGAACCAAAACTCGCATTCAGACCTGAAGGGTTGCTTGAATTGGTCACATTAAGTGATGAAAAATAGGATTAAAAAGTGTTACATTTATTCTAAGAACTTGTATCGTAACAAGGCGTTAAGAATAAAAGTTGAACTTCATATTTTCTGAGCATATTGACAAAGACTTGAGTTTCACTTAGTAAAAATAGAAAAGAAAATGAAAAGAACTTCAATGACTTACAATTGAAAAGAAAACTCACAAAAATAATAAATTTGATTAATAGAGTCCATACTGTTATTTTCCTAGCAGTTTTTTAAATCCCATTCTTAGCAGAATTATTTTTAAGGTAGTTCTTTTCGTTTTTTCAGAAGTTTTAAATACTACCGCACTAACAATGATGCAAATATTAGAAGATTATATAATTTCTTAAAAATAAATGAGTATTCTAAATGAATTCGAATGTCTGTCCGATGCCTTTCCATCCCCCCTTTGTCGCAGTTGATATAAAACGTCTATTGAAATTACTAAGTTTTATTAATTTTGGCGCCGCTAACACAATTTACTTAAATGCTTAAACTAATTTTCTTTAGAAACAAAAAAATATTGTTATTATTTTGTTTAGTGATGATTTAAATCTTAGTGACTAGTGTTAACGATAACAATAACTTTTTTTAAGTGGGTACTTGCATGTTCTTACCGAGAAACAAATATTTTTAGAAGGTTGAATTTTTTCAGAGGATAAAAATACCGACAGAGCTAGATGTTTCACATTCAGCAGCTACAAATTTTAACAGCATAATAACGTTTATAGTTTACATACAATTTGAAAATTGTATTAGTTCGCATGCATTATGGAAAAAAAATATCCGAAACGCTCTTATAGATTATCACATCTTTCAAGCGCTAGTTTTGGTATTAAGAAGGAGCAAAAATTTCTTTTCTCAATATTTCAAGGAAAATTTAATCTAACAAGTTGCTTGATTCACAAGAACCATATGCTAGAATATATTGAAATTAAAATCTAACATTTTTCTTTTAGTTTCAGAGTATTATTTTTTTTCAGATATTCAGATTCATTTATTGTATATTTGTAGTTTTTTTTTCATTAATTCACAATTGTCATTGATTAATTCATAATTCAACAATTTTTGTAAACTTTAAAACATTTGTGTTTAAGAAATTTTGTGGGTTTTTAATTTTTTTTATTGTTTTATGTATGGAACAAAACTTTAATAAACAAAAAATATCTAGTCCCAGCGGCATAGATTGCGATTGATCAAGGAAGGATCAAAAAGTGCATTGACTAAGAGATTTAATACTGATCTGCTCTGTGCAGAGATATACCGACTGACACAGATATATGAATTTCGCCGAGTAGCAGTAACTTTGGTGAATATTATTGCATAAAAAATGTTTTTACGCCAATTTTTTATTACATTTTTAAAGATACAAATTTTATTTCCATATCATTAATTTAATTTAAATAGATTTTTAAAAAATTAAGTATGTTTCACAACAGAGCTTTATTAGTTAATTTATTTTTAACTTTAAATTAGATACTTTTAATTTTTAATCAATTAATTCAATTTTTTATACAAACGTTCATTATAATGATATTAAATAGATTTTTTTTATTGTGTGTGTGTGGTATAGGTTATTGTTGGGGTAATCATCAGGCATATTTCAATTCCTGATATTAGTTTCACACTCTCCCTATATTGTTTGTTTGTTTGTGTTTGTGCGTGTGTGTGTTAACAAAAATTTGTTATTGGATGACACTTGATGTTTAACTGTTTTTTCAAATATTTATTCATTAATTAAATTTAATTATTTCAAATAGAGTTTTAGCAATTTGAAATAAAAATAAAAATCGGCAGGTGGTAGCTCAATCTGTAAGCTGCAAGGATTTTAGTATTTTTCACGTGAAGGTGAAGCGTGCGAATTCAATTATCACGAAAATCTACCTTTTTTTTTTCAATTTTTTTTTGAAGTATACGTTTTATCTAAATGACTTCTGAAAGTGAGATCGCATTGTGGCTTAGTGGTTAAAATTTCAGCTTTAGGTTCAATTCCGATTTCATTCCTTCAAATAATTGTCATCCATTGTTAGTCCTTAAGTTTGAGTAACATGTCGAGAAGGAGAATGGAAAATAACACGGAAATCCGCTTTATATTTTGCCACTTAATATTGTGATTCTGTCATATGTATACACATACTTATATTAATTGTAATTATTTTAGCAAAATCAACTAAAATAAAAATTCTTCGTTGACTAACTAAACTCAACTAAAATAAAAATTCTTCGTAGGAATTATATATAACTTGTTTTAAGTGATGTGAAAGAAGATGAATCAAACAATATCCTGCAACTATACTTCGAAAATTCTGATCTCCTTTAATTATCCCACATCACTCTCCCAACTATTCATCAACAAATGTATCCAATGTAAATTTAGAAAAAACAAAAGCATTTTCATGTGAAAGATTGATTTCACGAATTTTTTGAAATTCCTTATTTTAATATCCTTATGATTTAGCCTGATCGAATTTCAAACTTACACAATGGTTATTCAAGGTAATATTTACGACGCCTAGTATGTAATCAACTTCCAAGATAGATTCTACAACAAGGTTTAAGAACAGAATGATTGTTACAACAGATTCCGCTCTAAGAAATTATTAAGTGCATATTTCATAGCAAAAAAATAATTTATCTTTCCAGTACAAGCAATTAAAAAAAAACTTTGTATAAAAGAATTTAAATTATGTCCTCGGATTTTTTTTCCTTAGATTTAACAATAAATACTTAGAACCTCGATTAGAAGGAAGTCAGAGAAAATATAATGTATCAATCTAGGAAATCTATTATTCTTAAAGACGTTAAAAAAACATACGAAATCGATATTTTGAAATATGTACGTTAATTTAGCATTTCGATTATTTGAAACATTTTTCAATTATGAGTTTTTTTTTAAAAAAAAATCTCTTAACATTACCATTTTTCAAATAGCAAACCCATTTTTTCAAAATTTCATTAACTGGCAAATTCTTTTTTTTTTTTTTCGGAAGCTAAATATTTCTTCACCACTAACCACACTCAAGAACACAGCTCCGGAATCGAAGTTATTTACCTCCGTGTTTTATTGTTTTCAGCCAAGACAGCTTCGAGAAACCGCGGAATTAACCTAGGGTAGCAGGGAGATGGGGGGGTAATAAAACCCATCCAATTAAACAATTTCCCGCAGTCCTTCTCTGAAGGGGTGGGGCACCAAAAAGAATGCGAGAAACGGAAAAGCCCTGAGCAACACAGGCGAGATGGAGGGAGGGGAGAGCAGAATAAGCCCTCAGGCAATACACCTTGCTGTAAAATAAAATTTCACCAACTGCTTTGCTTCAGTGGGGTTGTACCAAAATTTCGTTTTGTTAAGGAACCACGAAAATAACTCAAAGAAATCACATTGTTTTATTATTGTTTATTTATTTGTTTATTTTTTTAAAATGTAGGTTTAAAATAGAATTAGCTATCGACTAAAAGTTTTTGTTTTAATTTGAGAGGGATTAAAAGCCTTTCACTTTCAGGTTTTTTTTTCTTATATTTTCTTGTAAGAGGATGCTACGTGTAAAATTTAGTGAAAAAATGATCACGAAGTTCAAATTTTTAACAATTACTGTATTCCTTTTACTTTTTTTAAATAAAAAATTATTAATAAATATTAGTTAGGAAATTTAAGTAGTTAGGAAAGAGATACGAAACAGGGAAATAAAAGAATTGAAAAGTTAGGAAAAAATGAATCAGAAATTTTTTTAAAAAATGAAAATAACTTTTATTTTGCAACAATTTATTGTTTCGAAATTGGTTAAAGAGAAGACAAAGACTTCAAGACAATAAATTGTTCTTTTTTACAGAAAATTTTAAATATTATAAAAAATGATTGATTTTTTTAGAGAAATTGCTTGCAGTCAATAAGCTATTGCAATGGCAATAGGGAAGATTCGTTCATTTATCTTAATTTTAGATAATAAATTTATATCTTAAAGAAGCGGGATGCATTTGTGTTTATAAAAATATAGGCAAAAATGTGTAACCATTAACTATTCAATTTTAAGTACCTTTTGCAAGTAAATTGGTATTATATGTTATAAAACGCTTTGTATATGAATCATTCATTGCATATTGCCCATTTTTGCGTTCTTGTGTTATATTTTTTCCATATAGTTGTAAATAAATTTATAATTTTAAATTCGTCGGACAATAAATTGTTATTGTCTTACTTGTATCTTGATTCTATCTAAATTGTATCCTTGCATCTTGTAAATTCCAAAAGTCTGTACCTAAAACCCTTAGCTTTTACTTTAGGACATCCCCTCGCATTGCGCAGCGCAGTTAAGAACTGACCACCTTGACCTCCAACAAAAAAGGTCGTCGCAGCAACAGTTAAGCGAAGCGCAAGGTGTATAGACATATCCGTCTCTGCCGAGGAAACTATGGGGAGGCGTTCTGTACCGAAAGCAACCAAGTATCCTCAGGATACCCAGGGCTATATAATTTGAAGATGCTGCCTCGTTCCTTAGGGTCGTTCGGTCCGATCCTATGCCCCACCTTGTTTCATTTGAATCTTGCTTCGGGTTATCATCCATTTCGAAAGGTCATGAGAGCGCGAATAGGAGAACCTCAGGGCCCTTAACCTTCTGAACCACAGCTAGGTGGGGCTCTTAATAACATTTTTTTTTTCTTTCTTTCGCGCCTATCCTATAAGCCACTGTGGATTTTTCGAAGGAATTGAAATCAAAGGTGATATTTTCAGAAATGAGATATGATGTTCGTTGTTTCAGATAAGCACGACGTATTTTATTTAAGTTCTATTAAGCTCCTAAAATTTTTCCAACTCTTAATTTCTTAGTGACTGGAATAAATATTCATAAATCGTAATAATTATAAGCATAATATCGATGAAATATTTTTAAAGATTAACACCATGATTGCTTTCTCTTAGAATTTTTTAAAAAAAATGTAAAAAATGAAGGCACTTATAATATTTTTACATCTAACAATATGCAAAACAATTCTTCTAGAGGTCAAGTTACATAGAAGGAAAAAAAGAGAGAGAGAGAGATTTATTGTAAAGAAACTTTGGCTCGTTAAATGGGCGTTAATAATAAAGTAATAATTTTTTAAAAAAATAATTATATAAATTGTACAATAAATGATATAACTAAGCAAAAAAAAAAAAGATAAAAACCATAACAGGTACAAAACGTAATAATACTAAAGATATTTTAATTCAATTTAAAAGACCAAAATTCACTATATATAATTATTAAGGGAAAATTTCTTAATCCGGTGGATAAGAATTGGCAATTTAATGGATTTAATTAAGATGCAATTACTAATATCAAAGTAAACATAAAAAACCCACATTAATATCGAATAAAGTTAAATAATTAATTGTCTTTTATATTCCTCAATAAAATTTACAGGACTTAAAAATGAGCCTTTTAAACAAACGTATGGTTTGAAAAATCTGTATTTACATTTTATACTAAAGAATCATTTATGTAATACTGTTGCATAAAGAACAAACACGAAACAAGAACGTTACAGAGAATAACAGGCAATCATTAATCGTGCAGACTAAATTAACGCTTATAAGTCAAAGATTTTATTCAGCAATATTACAGGAGGAAAAAAATCCGCACGTAGGCGGGATTTTTTCTTTCTCTTAAATTATGTGACATTAACTATTCACAGATTTCAACACAAAAGGGGAAAATAAATAATAAAATTAGATAAGATTATATCTAAATGGTGTGTAGGACGGAAAAGATTGCTGCATTTGGAATCTTTAATAAAATCTTACAAAAACAGGTCCTTAATAATGATGTACAATTAGATCTCTGCAGAGATAGAGTTTGAATTGAAAGTGGTTAATATTCATTCAAACATTTATTTCTCAGTGTCATTAAAAAGAATTGGGAAATAAATGTAAAGACGGAATTTTAAGATTGTTAAACTGATAAGAAACTCGCTACTATGGAAAGTGGCAACTTAGTTTTGAAGGAAATTGAAGTAATATCTGTTGATGTATGGACGATATTTTTTCAATAGACGAAGTTTAATGAGCTAAATTCGTTTCATTTATTAAGGTGTCTACCAGCTTTCAAGAATTAAAATTCACGACGGCACAAAAATTCTTGTAGACGAACTTCTATTTTTTAATCAGTTTCATTTTGAATCTATTGACGCTAGCAATTATTAATGAATAATTATTTAGGAATAATTATTGAAATTTTAATTGAGTCACCTTTTAAAAGTTTTAAATTTATGACGAAATTGAAGAGAATTTTGTTGATATAATATCAATTCGTTCTTAGGTCAACAAATTCTTTTATATTTTAGTTAGTTTTTATCAAATCATTATAATTAAAATGAATAATTTATCAAAAAATGATTGATTTTTTTCAAGAATTGAACTTGTATTATTCACCTTCAAGAGAAAAATAGTGAAATCCTCGCATGTTACCGATTGAGCTGCAGCCTTTCGATTTCAACTTTCAGGACAAGCTGTTAAAACTCTATTTAAAGTATTAAAAATTATTTTAATTTAATCAATAAGTTAATATTTAAAAAACTGTATTCGCATCAAAGTTCATCCACTACAAGTTTAAAAAAAAAGATATTTGGACTTGAGTAGATGAATAAAAATTTTATTAACGATTGAAAAGTTTAACTATATATATATATATATATATATATATATATATAGGGAAAGTGCGAATTAATAGTAGGAAGTGAAAAAGCATTTGACGGAGGAAAAAAACAAAACAATTTGGCTTACAACAATTTTCTTCAAAATCATTATGAAACCATAGAGTCTAACCAATACATTGTAAACCAATACATAGAACCAATACATTGTAAAATAATCTGTGTTTTATCAATTTTGCATCTTATTTTTATATATCTGATGTGCAACTGTCCTGTATCAAACTGTCCAAATTGAGGTTAAAAGAAGTTTCACATGTTTTCACTATAACAAGTTTTTTACATTAAAAATCAATGGATATAAAAGTCTATTTTTAATTTAATGTCTAGAAATGTTTTTAATATTAAGTTATTACTAAGCAAAATTAAACAATACTTTTATCGATTATCTGGTTAAAAAATGAAAAAAAAAAAAAAAAACTAAAAATAATTAGCACTTTCTAATTTAAAACTCCCCGGAAACTTAATTCACGACAACAGTAACATAATTACAGGTCATATCTGCATTTTATATTAGGGACATAACTTTGATCACGCAACTTAATGATTAATTTGCACGCTTTCTGATAATGACAATCTAGTTAACAGGTAGCCATATCTAGGTCATGTTTCATCACGATTTTACTGATAGGTGACAGATGAACTATCATCATTAAAAAGCTATTGTGAAGCCAATTGCAAGAATGGCATTCTCTTTAAAACAAAGATTTCGTTAGAAGTGGTTGCGTAAACTACTGTAAACAGGCTTTAAAGGTTAGAATAAATGGAATAAGGCGCCAATCACAGCAAAATTAATGTTTCTTGATCTTCTTATGAATTAAAATGGATTCGGAACGCAATATATTTAGGTCATATTTGTAAAGTTACGCATCACAAGTCAGAATATTAAAATCAAACACTATAAAATAAGGAAGGTGATACGTATACTTCAAAGGCATAGTAAATGCAAGCATTGCATGTACTATGGCTCAAAATAAATTGGAACAGATAAATAACAATGGATTGACACTAATTAATTTCACTAATCAAATTTGCAAATAAATTTCTGATATAATTAACCAACGGAAACTGAAAGAAAATCCATAGGTTTTCCAATCAATGAGGAACTAATTACAACAAAATTAATGTTTGTTCTTATAAATTAAAATGAATTTAAACAGCAATATATTTAGGTCGTATTCATAAATGTTAAGTTAAGATCTGATCAGGAATCAGAAATCAAATACTATAAAATAAAGGATGTAATGCATACACTGCTAAATGCGAACATTGTACTATGGTTCAAAATAAATTGGAATAGATCAATTATGATGCAATGATATTTATGAATTCCAATCGCCAGCGTCCTAGCATAGGAGTAACATGTTTTAACCGAGAGCTGGGCGTTTTGAGTTCGAGTCCCGGTTCGGGCTTGGTTGTTTCCATCTATTCTACCTATAAGATATATAAGTATCCCCCGCCCTGTAAAAACGGGCTGTGCAAGCGACTGTGATGAGTGAGTAGCTAAGTCGTACTCTTGGCCCTAGTTGGCGCTACTTCAAAACTAGAGACGCTCCTTTCGGCTTAAAACTCGTTGTAGTCTCGGCGAAGATCGTCCATGACAAGTGCCACTAACAACAACAACATGAATTTCAATCCAATTTTCAAATATAATTATGATACAATTCATCCCTAAAAATTGAATAGTGATCTATGAGTTTACTTTTTTTTTCTTTTTAACATTATGTTGAACCCTTTTCGGGATTTATTCAAAGACGTTTTATATATATAAAAAATAATATAGAATTCCTCCTCCTTGCATTTTGAGACTAAAAGCATCGATTTCCATTCTATGCTTTAAAATTTTGACTATCTTCTTTCAAGTATCACCAGACTTATTTCGATAATTTAAAAAGCGTTAAAACTAATGATCGATAGCTCGGAAAATTCGAAATGTTACATATATGTCAAAGCTGAATCTTTCACAGATAATAAGCAAATAAAAATATTTTCAGATAGCAAACCCATCTCTCTTAACAATTTATGCACACTGGAAAGAAAAAGAAAACCCCATTTGTTAAAAAATGTCAAAATTGTTCTTTTCCGAGGAAATTTTGAAATCAATCGAAGCAATCCCATCTTTCGGGAAAAGGATATTTCCAAGGAAACCAATCTCATCCGAAGAAGTTCGTAACTCCATATTGCTTTTCCACGAGATACTTCACCGCACTTCAGGCAGAACATTTCTGGAAAAATGTTCAGATATTACATGCCCGTATTTTCAAGCACCATGCACTATTACTTGCAGATCGATCCGAAAAAAAGTTGGGAGTTCCTTTCACATGCACTTGAACATGAAGTGCCTGATAATGATAGGAGAAAATTTCGGACCCTCCGCTTCCATATTCATTCTGAAGTTCTATCTAGTCACATAAGCCTCAGGGCTTGCAGTAGAAAGAAAAAAAGAGAGCGAGTTAAAAAAAACCTATATTTTGGAGGCCGGAAATCAATCCATTAGAGCACTCAACAAAGGCAATTGTTAAAAAAGACACGGCGAACTGAATGATGGAAGTTTGTCACCCTTGAAGTTCAATGGAAAGGAGACCAGCAAGCAGGTAGATTTTGCGGAATTATTCAGTTTGGATGTGGGTGGAATTCACCGTAAAATGTTTCATTTCAGTTTTTGATGGAAATGCAGCATGAAAGAATGAGCGATTATGGGGAGAAAAATGCTTGTTTCCCCCACATACGAATGTTGAAAGGAGAAAATCTCTGTATAATTTTATTTGTGGTTCGATGTTTGGAGATTGATGTTTAAATAATATGATATAAATTTTTTTCAAAGTAAATTAAATGATAGCATGACAATTTTTAATAAATATTCTAATGTAGATACTAATGAAAAATATTACTTTTCCAATAATTTTTACTTTTTTATTCCACAAACTTTTTGCAAAATAAAAAAAAAAGATCCTTCAACAAATGTAGAATTTTAGATTATTTTTTCTTTTCATAAGTCTCTTTATAAACCATTTTCTAATAAAGGCATTTATTTCAATATCTTACAATGATATAAATAAAAATTTAAAACTTTCAGAGCAACAGGCTACAGCATTTCTTACAGTTACTAAAAGTGTAAAGCATCATAAATCGGCTTCTAATCGTTCATGCCCATAACGGGCTAGAGAAATAACGCTTCCTTTATGAATAAACCCCCCTAGGTATTATTTATAATTTTTTAAATAAGATTCCCTTCGAGATCACAGAATTTCAAACTGCTAACTCCAATAATTAGCAATTTATTAATTTCAATAAAGTTTTATGCCTTTTCAACAGCATTCAATACAATAACGATAGCACGAATTATGCTTTTTAAATACTAATTAATTTCACAAAATAATGATTCGATTAAAAAATATGTAAACGTTTGACTTTACACGATTTCCAAAAAAAAAAAAAAAAAAAAAAAAAAAAATCGCAGCTTATAAATAAAACTAACATGTCCCAAGAATCATTAATGCAGTGTGTAATAGCAACATTTCAACGCATAGTAAATTAAGCCGAGGAAATTAAATGCTTTTCACGCGCTGCTGTTACTAAAGGTTCGTGATTACGAATACGTTACTCCACTTGAATACACATGTTTTTTGCTCTTTTAATGGTCTTACAGTGCCTTTCTCAAGCGCAGGGTATTTGTAAGGAAAGTAAAAATCAACTTTCATTTTGGATGGGCGAGTAAGTGCCGAAGGTCCAGTATATGAAGTCATTTCACGCCGCTAATGGAAATCTGATGGGTTTCTCAATAACAGCGTTACACGAGCATCGTCGTTCACCCCTCTACACCCCCCTCTTTTAACTCTCCCAGTGCTTTCAGAAGTCAATAACTGTTAATGCAGTCTTCTGAACATGAAATGGTGTTACATCTAAGAAAGTATATTTCAAAGGGTAGGGAAATCCCAGAAAAAGAGTTTTACAATGAAAAGAAAGTCATAAAAAAAGAAGAAGAAAAAATGTAGAAGTAATTGCTATAATAAAGCTAATGCGGCACAATTACGTAACTTAGAGCATATACCAATAAGTACAATTTGTGCCCCAAAACCACATTTCAAAAATAAATCTTTCACTGGTTCATGTTAAACAAAACCTACATAAAATTTTGAAAAAATAATTTTTTTAAAAAAAATTTGAAATTATATTTTTTTTAATGACTCTTCCCCTACCTCCATTTCAGTATTTTTTTTTGGGGGGGGGCTCTGGTAAACTGCCCAGAAAATTTTTAAAAGTTTTTTTTTAATAGTAAAGACAATGAATTTGTAATAAAATAAAGTTATCATTGAATCTAAATTTTTTAAACCTTTTCTTGTTACTTTTTTTTTTTTGTTTCGTCTCTAGATCAGAATTTATCTAAATCGAAATATCAACTTAACGAAGCTAGATGCCATTCTTGTCGTCCTTAAATAGCCCTAAAGTTATTTCAAAACATGATATTAAAATAATTAAACAGTCCAAACAAACTCATTAAAGAAACACTAAAAAAGAATAAAAGAATGAGTAAGAAAAGAAAGAAAAAAAAAAGAAAATGAAAACGAAAAAGAAAAAAAAAGATTAAAATGAAATCTGCCATGCATATTTTAGTGTATCATGTCAGAACATCATTTCTTGAACGACCAAGCACCACGAGCTCGAGCAAGTTAAACCATATTTTTTATTCAATATCATTGTTTCATTCAATGAGTCACGAACAATCCAAAAAAAACTTTGTTTCGCATTTATTGTTTAAAAAAAACATCACATTTCCTATTTATTCCATTTCATAAAATCACGTGCTCAAAATGACATTTTTATAGGTTTTATTCACAGTAGTCATTAACTTTTTTTTTTAATCAGAGCTTTTGTAAATGCAATGGCAATGCGTACTTAAAAGATGATTTTTTGAGATGCTCGTGCAGATAATGAAATTTCACTTCATTACCCACGTATTTTTGTTGACGCCAAAAACCTCATGACAAAAATATGTTTTGACATGATGAAATCGAATACTTCTAAATAAAGGCATTAAAATTAAATCTATCCGTTTGTAAAAAAAAGTAATAAACAAATATAATCAATAAAAAACGAAATGTAGCAGTTTTATGATATCTTTCTCAACTACTTGTATTCATAGTAACTAAATAGAAAAGCATAAACTGTGAAAATAAAAATCAATCATATTGGATTGATTTTTAGAGCGATGAAAGTTATAAAATTGAGTTGAATGGTATCCAAAATACACGCACGACACTCATATACACAATAAAAATAAGAATTCAATTTCAAAAAAATAACTTTTCTCTACATATTTAGCCTATAATGATAACTCGCTTCTCTCCCGTTCACCTGCATTAATTTAAAGTTTGCCTGCTTATCTTTCTAAAAGAAGTTTTCCGATTTTGAGATTTTGCACACTAAGTGAAAATAAAATAATCAACAGGGGTCCAGGAATAAATTGATAAATTGACATTAATTCATGCGGAGAAAATAGTAAACTACTTTTAAAACCGAAACGAGATTTGACTGTATTCCATAATCTAAGAAAGGACGGAGCAGATATTTTCTTTCTTATGGTTTGGACATGGGCAATTAATCACTTAGACACAACGCCCTTGGTTCTCGTGTGCAGTAAATTACGGTTAAAGTTAACTCGAAAAAACTAACTTTCCGACACCTGACATGTCCTTACCTCCATTTCCGCATCCGGTTTCGCTTGGCTGCATTATTTTACGCAACATGAGAGATCCCGCAATATTTATGTCCGCTGTTCGGCCTCAGTTCAAGGCTCCCTCTCTCCATTGTTATTATAAATTTGCCAATTATTTAAGCCGACGACGGTGAAATATAGATATAGATAAACAGTTCCAAAGGTACATGGCTGAAAATATTTATGACCAGTTTTCGTCTAAAAAAAGGCGAGAAGATTTATTGAAGCGCCTTATTCTCTTTAAATCTAATATTCCAAAAGAGAACGAATACATTCAACCTTTCCACCTAATACTTAATTTCTTTCCATAACAAATTTTGTTACCATTCTGATATTAAATAATAATATCATCATACATTAACCTTCAAAAGAAAGAACGTTAATATTTTGGAATTTTTCGCTTAATATTCTAATTCATTGAAATTTTTAAATTAAATTCGTCTTCAAATGAATGTTGTTAAAATATAATTGTTGTTGTGTCAAATGGCACATGTCATGGACAAGCCCGCCGCTGAACCCAGCAGCAAATTAAGCCGAATGAAGCGTCTCTTGTATTTGAGTAGCGCCAACTAGGGCCAAGAGTACGACTTTGCTACCCACTCACCACATTCGCTTGCACAACCCCTTTTTACAGGGGGACACATTCACACATCTCACAGATAGCACACAGAAGAACAAACATGCCCGAACCGGGACTCGAACCCGGGACCTCCAGAACACGAGGAAGACGCGCTACCTCTGTGCCAGCAAGCCGGCTAAAATATAATTATATACTTATATATAGTTAGAATGAATAATGATATAAAATAAAAGAATAATCATGAAAATTAAACGATATAATATAAATTATGTCTATAGTTCGTTTTACTTTTCAGTAATTATTATTTCAATTACTTATTACTTAATATTATTATATATTTGTTATGTCAGAACATGATATTTTGGGGATGAGGTTTTAGGCGTCAACAAAATTCCGTGGGCAAAGAATTGAAATTTCATTATCTGCTCGAGCATCTCAAAAAATCAGCTTTTAATAACGCATTGCCATTACATTTGCAAAAGCTCTGATTTTAAAAAATAAGTTAATGACTACAGTAAATAAAATCTAGAAAAATGTCATTTTGAGCTCGTGATTGTATGAAATGAAATAAATAGGAGATGAGATATTTTTAAAGCAATAAATGCGAGAAAAAAATTCATGGATAGTTTGCAATACTAAACTGACCATTCAATGAAACGATTAAAATGGATAAAAATATAATAAAAAATGCACGAGCACGTGGTGCTTCAATGATGGTTCAATGGAAAGAGTTTTTGGCGTCAACAAAAATGCGCGGGCAAGGAAATGCAATGTTAAATTTCAACTTTCTCAAAAATAGGCTTTAGAAGACTCAAAAATATAGGTAAATGGCTGCAATTTCGAAATAAAGACCTTTTCAATTTCCAATTTGCCAATTTTTGTTGAGATGTTTTTTTCAAACATTAATAAAAAAAATTTAAAAGTTGATTAGATTGTTGAATTAAGTAAAACGTTTTCAATGATTGACCGTTCCAGAAATTATGTTCAGGCATGATACACTAAAATATTCATAGCAGATTTCAATTATTACTTTTTTTGTTATTAAACTTTTAGTACATTTTATAAATTTGCAGCAAATATGAATTGTTACGTACAATTTTGCTCTGTTCTTTGCATTATGTCCATTGTTTTATTTCACTATATATTTATTTTCAAAATGTTTGCAGAAGTTATTAAAGTATTGCCTAATGAGCTGTGTTCGGATAACCAGGGTTCTATCGTGTAGTGTGAGACTTATTGTTGGCGTCATACAGACATTCTCCAAAAAGTTTTTTCATCCTTCTTTTTAATAATTATTTTTTATTTTTGTTTTTGTCTTTATCTTCGTTCTTATTATGAATTTCAGAATACAAGAATACAACAATATTTTGCAAGAATGAAACTCTGAATACAGTTTTTAAATCAAAACTGCCAATTGCTATCAAAACTTGTAATGAAATCTATAAATGAGAAGTTCATTTGTATGGTGAAAACGATAATTAAAAAAAAATAGAACGGGACTAGATGGATGAAATTTTGTATTAGAACCAGATTTGTATACCTTTTTATATGTATTAAAACATGTCGAAGGTTTAATTGGCTATCGTTTGATATATATGAACGCTATAACTTAGGATACCCAGAAGAAATTCCAAATAATCTTCCCGTTCTTAATTGATTTTTACTATCGTTTATTTAGAATTAAAAACTGATAGATAAAACATTATGACAAAGGAAATCAGTAGAAACAATAATAAATATTAATAAACAAATAAAATAATGTTAAATAATAAACTTCAAAGAAAACGAATAAAAGGAACTTCAGCTTCATTGTTCAATTTTTAATCAAAAATGAAATATCGAACAAAATAAAGGCTATGTGACTAGTGGATACAATAACCTGAATTGGATGCATATTGTAAAGATAATAAAATGCTGTAGAATACTTTGTGACTCACATTTTGAAAATAAAAAATTTAATCAATAATTTTAAAAGAAACATGCAATTCCAAATATTGTTTCACGTTAATCATTTTTTAAGAATATAAAACAAGACAATGTTCTTTGTTCTTTTATTCGAAGAGAAAAATTGAAAATGACGTATAAAGAAAGAGCCAGAAAATAAGAGATCATTACTTGAAGAGAACAAGTAAATAAAAACAAGCGAATAAGTAAAAGACATACATTCTTTTTAAAGACATTAATGTTTCTTCCCCATTTTATGATATTTCCTTTGAAAGTGAACAGAATTCTTTTTTATTAGAAAATTTGCTTTTAAAAATTAGAGAACGAAAGAAAAACATAATATTTATCTCGAACTAATCCAAAAATCTTAAATAAGAAAGAATAGAGGGGGAAAGAATTAGGGAAGAAAAGAAACTGTTTTATCACAAAATGCAATTTCCGTATTTCGAAAATGAAATTACCTTTTGCCGTTGTGGAAGGAAGACAATTGATAATAAGGCCCAATTTTGCTGAAAGGCAGAATTTTCTTGAAAATATATTTAACGAAATAAAATTGGTTGTGAAGTTGAATTATTGATTGGAATCAAAAACAATTATACGCTTAAATTGCTTTACCTTTCTTTAATATTGATATATTCGTAGAAGTTAATACGATAAGTTCTCGACAGCAATTTCATTACAGAGAAAATCCAGCCTTGATTTTTTATTCTACGATTTCATTTCATAAAATTTTATCGATGCCAAAATAAGTCTCTAATTTAATTCAGAAAATTAAAAAAAACAGACAATTCAAAATAATTAGCAAGGAAATAACAACTTATAAAATGTATGTTACAGATTAAAATTTCACCAAACGATTTTTTGTCTTAAAAACAACTGCATAAAGAAGAAAAAATAGCAAATGATATTTATATCGTAATAGCTATAATAAGCCAAAAAATCCACATTTTAACTGAGAGCATGATTAAAAACTCAAATCATAAAATTTTAATTCAATTTTAATAAACTTTAAAAAAATATTTTAAATTTAATACTGATGATATTTAAAATGAAGAATTTTGTCAAAAAAAAGCGATTTTAATAATTCATAAATAATTATATTAATAATAAATAATAACGAAAATGGCTGATATTAATACGTTTTTAATAATATTAAATTTTAAAGAAGATATAAGAGGATTTAAGACCTTACTAAACTTTTCCGTTTTTCTGAAGAAGCTATTAAGAGATTAAGTGAGTGTAAGTTATAGAATTCATCAGTATATTCACATAATTAAAAAAAAAAAGAAGTTACAGTCCAACAAGAAAAATTCGTATAGGGATTTATCTATATCTCTATCTTTGTTAATCTTTCAAAAATGCATTCTACAATTATCTAATTAATTTGAAAAATTATAACTTAATAAAAATCAATTTCTTTTTTAAGTGTTTAATACAATGGTTGTGCAATTACAAATTCATAATAAAATAAAATAAATTTTGAAGAGAGATTATATGCATCATTCTAATGAATGAAATTCAAAAGTGAATTTATAATTTAGAAAGCGAGAATGTTAGAACTTTTGAATAGCATGAATTTTAGCATAAGGTATATAACTACGTTCGAGATAAAAAAAAATTTCAAAAATGTTCAAAAATAGTTATATTTATGCGTATTTGCATAAAAAAATGTTGAAAAAATATAATAGCAAAGCCGCAAATTTAAAAAAAATGAAAAAAAGGACATTTTTCTGCTAAAATGAGGTACAAAGTAAAATTTTTCTACTTTTGATGTTTATCGAATGATATGCGTAAAATTTTGTAAACAGCTTCAGAAATATATAATTTACTTCCTGAACTAAAAGATAAACTGTGCCATTATCCTTTCTTTAAATATTAGGGTTCAAATGATAAATAAACAGAATTTCTCATTTTTTTAAACGAATAGATTTCTTATTCTCTAGTTTAGAAAGTACAGAACATATCGAAGAATTATTATATCAAATTTGAACAAAAAATATACATTAGAGTTTAATTTAAGTAATTTTTTGTAAGAAAGTGTTATCAAAGATTAGAATTCGAAGATTTAGCATCCAAAGATGTAAGATAGCATTAAAACGTATCTAAATGCAAATATAAAAATCAAGGTAACTTTAAAAAAATGGACTAAGGCACCAAATTCTAATGGTTTTGTAAAGAAACTTGATCCAACATTAAGAATATTAAATAAAAAAAATCATAATTTCGTAAAAATTTTTTAACTTAGTCACCTATTTTAATTAAAATTTTAAAAAAGATGTTAAAATATGAAACTATCTGGTATAAACGTAAAATCATTCAGTTTCATTTTCAAATATTTTAAAGTCATTAATAATCGACAAGTAAACGATAATTACTAAATACTTTAGGAATTAATTCCAGAAAATTTCAATAACAACTTTTTGAAGGGCGTCAATTATTAGGGGAACATATTAGGAAAGCAAGATTTAAAATCAATCGTTTTCGGGACACCGCTCCCCAGATAGCGGTAATGACGGGACTAATTGCTGCAAAAGTCATTACAGTGCTTTCAGTTAAATATTAGTTTCCACGATTTTACTAAAAATATTGAGTTTTAAAGAAAGTATAATTCAATAAAAGTATCATTCCTAACACCACAATCAATTAATTAAAGCTAATTTAATAATTGGTTTCTAATTTCCAAAAATCCAATCATTTTCGAAAGTCTAACAATTTCACTTAGATAAATTAGCTTAGATAAGTAATTTATGTCAGTTAAATATTAGTTTTCACAGTTTTATTAAAAATATTGAGTTTTAGCGAAAGTGTAATTCAATAAAATTATTTCTAATTCCTCATTCAATTAATACTAATTCAATAATTAATTTTTAATTTTCTAAAATCCAATTATTTTCAAAAGTTTAAAGATTTCACCTTAATAAATTAACTAAGATAAGAATCTATCATCCAAAAAAAGCAATCTTAATGAAAATAAATTAAAAATAAATATAGTCCGAGTCAAAGCTAATGAAAGAAACATTGCATTTAAAGAGAGCTAATGCTGCTACATCTAAAACACAAATGAACTAACCAAATTAAAAATAAATATCGTTTGAATTCAAAAATGAATTAATTGGAATAAAAATGAAGAAAATGATGAAACTGGCCTAAAGACTTTTTACAGTCTCCTTCAGGCAGAGATTCAAAACCAGGAATTTTTTTTGTGAGTCTTCTGTCTTTTGTCCAAATATTGACCCCTCATGACCCGAAAATCCCAAGAAATTGGGGTTTTGAAGATAAAAATTAATATTCATAAATGAAAGACAGCAAATTACCTAATAATAATTTAGAAAGTATTATTTAAAAATTCACATTTAAGCAAGACCACAGCAAAATTGAATCAAACCCAACTGCAATAAGACTATTAAATCATTATGTTTTAAATTCCGAGCATTTTACAATATCTGGAAATGTTCGCATTTTGTAGATAGAATTCACGATTATTAAGGAATTTTGGCAACTCCTTCGGTTAGAGTTGCAGTTTTGAAAGAAAAAACAGCTTGTAGATATTACGAATTAAAATTCGGGTTCGAACTGTATTGCCAATACAACAATGATAATATCTATACCTTACCATAAAAAATGTGCAAACTTTATAGCTATTTTAATTATGTCGTAATTCGAACATAAATATAAATTATCAATGAATAAATTTCTGTGACTGAATCACTGATAATCACATCTCACCTTCTATCAATTTGAAACATTTTATGTTTTCAAAATGCATTCTATGCTGACAGTTCGAACTTTCAAGATTTGATGTGTTACTGAAACTGAAAAGTAAAGTTTAAAACTAAGAAAACTAAAGCCCTAGTTTAAGCTTCGAATTAATTATAAATAGTTCGCATTTACAAAGTAGTTATGCGACAATTTAATCATTTGAGCTAATAGAGCTGTATGGTATTAAAAAATTTCATATTCTATAGGAGGTCTAGTATAAGGCCATAATAGATTTTGGTGCTCGTATATGAGTTTATATAAGTTAAAAATAATGATGAATCGCTGAAAGATTTCATGTAGATATAAGGATACTCTTCAAATAAACTCTCCTAGACACTTGTTTTGTAAGACATCGCTCTTTAAGTGAGTTCATTTTTCACATTTCTTTCTCACTGGTTATACGAGATGATTATTAAGGGAAGTTTAATTGAGCATATATTTTTCCAGGAGCTATTTATGTATTTCATTGATTAGGTATAAACATTACAAGTGTTTTGTATAAAATGTATTAGATGGTTTTAGTTTTTTGCACAGTCGAGTCTTAGTTATCAATGTCCAATTAAATAGATAAAGGGGAAAGAACCAAAGGAAAACTTTTAATATAAAATACACTGTACCACGTATTCAAATTTTTCATGGTATTAAAATATTATATTTCAA
Source organism: Argiope argentata (assembly GCA_026289955.1). Lineage (NCBI taxonomy): Eukaryota > Metazoa > Arthropoda > Arachnida > Araneae > Araneidae > Argiope > Argiope argentata. The sequence continues at coordinate 620,568 of JAOUZG010016761.1, read as the reverse complement.
GATAAAAATAGAATTATAAAACCCAACAAACGATTCATCTATTAGTAAAAAAGAATTAAAGCTATTCCATACAGAAAAAAAAGTTAGAATTTTTTAATAAATGTTTGTAATATAAAATGGCTTCATTGTAGATCGATGCTTTCTACCTTTTGCCACTCGGCACCATTTAAGATGACGAAGCTTTTTTGTTATTTTATTTATTACTTTTAAATAAAAATTAGGCACAAATTCATAATTCGGTGGGCTTTACTGAGTGCAAAAGGGTTAAGTAAATTTTCGTAAAACATTATGGTTCTTTCTAGAATCTTTCACTTTCAGTTCATGGTTTTTTAAAGCTGAATTTAGATCATTCTTATAAATGATTCTAAAGTTATTGACTTCTTCTGGCCGTCGTTGAACTTTGACTCAGTCATTTTTTTATAAACCGGGCTATTTCACCGTCCATCATTTCGCACAATTCATCATCATTCATCCATTCATGGAAATCTTCGATTGAGGCGTCTTCACACCAGGGAATTCACTTCAACTGCGGAAGTGTAGTGTCTCGACGTGATTTTTTTTTCATACTTCTACGTTCTCACCTGCCTTTTCAACCCTTCACTTAAAAATAGGCCCACCTTCATTTTTGATAACTAATTTTTAATTAATTCAGTGCCAATGACGATTAAAAGGGAATGTAAAAGGGAATATTCATATGATAAATAAGGAAAAAAGTTACCGCGTAGGGTACACATTTCGCAATTTGATGGCAAGTGCAATCATGTCCATGTATAAATTTATCCATACGCATTAAATGACCCCTCTCAATTCAGACAGGCAGAAACATATTGATTAGATGGCACATGGAGTAAATATGTTCCAAAAGACAGTCTTAGGATGCGTCAGAGGGGCAAAACGTTAGAGTATATATGTTACTCTTTTTAAAAAATGCAATAAAAGGGTGAAAATAATAATAACAAATACCGGATGAAGTTTATTCTTACAAAGTGACTTACTAATGGTGACTAGGGGTAAAAAGTCATGTTACAGCATTAAGTGCCACTTACCTCTGCTACACCACTGCAGACAGGTTCATGTGTATGTTACCAGCAAAGTATGAATTGCCGGCTTTCTCACAAAGAGGTAACGCTTCTTCCTCGTGTTCTGTGAGTCCCGGGTTCGAGTCTCGGTTCGGGCACGGTTGTTCTATTTGTGAGATGTGCGAAAGTGCCCCCCTGCAAAAAGGGGCTGTGCAAGCGTGTAGGTGTGTGTTTCATTCTCATATAAGCTAGAATTCAGAGTTCTGCCCTCGGGTGCTCAGGGATCCATACCATCAGAAGCTACCTCATTCCGTGGTAAAAAGCAGACACGACATCACCATCAAAGTATGAAATCAGACATTCTGCAGAATGCCCAGGCATTGTATATAATGCGTAAAACTAACCGGCAATGCATGAAAAAATTCATATCTCACACATTTCCTAGGCTTTCGATAGAATGCCAAACGAGAAACCGGAAAAGTATGAAATATATCTCCGATTCGTTTCGAATATAACGAAATATTCGAATTTTTCCCATTGCTTCTTTGAGAATTATTGTATTAATTCCTATTCCTGGCGTCGGCAAGGGGCCAGGTGAATCGCGCAATATATTGGCAGTTGTCAGGAATGTGACAGAGGACTGTTTCTATTGACTTGGAGTCTCTGAAAGAATTTTAAAAGTATTCTCGAGATCGAAATTCTCTATATGCCTAAGAACTTGCTTAAAATTGGAGATATTCCTGACCATTAAATTCCTCTGCAATCGGTTGCAATTTCTCCGTCCAGTGGAAGCGACTGAAGATTCGTCAAATATATGTGTCGAACAAAATGCCGAAATATGAAATGTCTTTCCGTGAAATATATAAAGAGATATAGTTCAAAATGCCATTCCAACATAGTATGTTACAAGTAATTTTTTATTTTTAGAAGTATTTTATTTATTTTTGTAGTATTTTAAGTTTATTTTTCATGTGAAAATTTCATTTCTCTTAATAAGAAAAGCATAATTTTTTTTTAAATGTCCCTTCAAAATTTCAGAATTACATTTGTGTTTTTGAGGAATGCACATCATTGACATAGTAGCCTTGTCCCTACTTTTTCTCCTATTTTGCCTAAATAGCATTTGTTATTGTATAGAATACTTAGGTATTATATGCAAAGGAAAAGTATGTAATTATTCTCATATTTTATACTTTATATAAAAACGTTCGGCCTTATATACAAGCCAAGGCATTCTACGGAATACTCGGAATACTGTCGTTTCATATTTTGCCGGTAACATATACAACAAATATAACCGGCGTAAAGCTTTTAAAATAACACGTTATAATGTTTATTATAGCTTGAAGGATAAAAATATTTTCTTCAAATAAACCAAGTATAACAAGTTAACGTGAGAAACACACCAATTATTCTCGATGAGAATTAGCTGCCAAAGGTGATTAATTTTGTATCAATCGAGTTGGAAGAATTTATACTATTGATATAAATGTGAAAGTTTGGATGGATGTTGTTAGTCAATCACGTCAGAAACAGCAGAACGAAATTAAATGAGATTAAAAACAGAGACAAATTACAGTCTAGAATAGGACATAGACTACTATTTATTCCACTTTTTTTTTTAATTAAATATGAACTAACTTTCTCGCCAAAAATCTTCATTTCCCTACTGCCAAATGAGTAAGAATTCAGTTTGTTTTTTCCTCACCTAACGAGGTTAGGCTAAACATGTTTTCGCCCGATTATTTCAAACGATTCTGTTTATTTTCTTAGTGTTTGATGTATTTCAAATCAAGCATCGTTAATTAATCAATTTTTTGGATTCATTTTGAAGTACTTTTGAATCAAAACAAAACAGAATAAAGGAAATTAAAAATTTCTAATATGTATTGCGTTACCTTAACTGGCGTACAAAATTCACGCATTTGCGTTGCCTAAATTAGTGTTGAAAATTCGCGCATGTACAGTGTGTTGTAATGGTTGACAACTGCATTTTCATTTTATTTAAAAGTTTAAATATTATGTTTATAATAATGCTATAGCTATCTCAATCTCGATCGATGAATAAAGTAGATTTGACTTGATTTTAAAGAAATACGAACTTCAATTGCTGTTTTGTTTTATTTCAGGTACGCAGTGTCCATAAATTGTTGTTAGGTTAGTTGCGTGCTTTTCCACGCGTGCAAAGTACATAAATAAATAAATCGACAAAACAAATTAAAGAATTTCGAAACTGACTCGATGAAATTTGGGACGAGATCCCCGGAGACAAACCGAGCCCAAACACTTTACACGAAATCGCGTCATAAAATCAAATCGATGGAGTGCTGTTTTTATGACGCGGTGCCGGAGCGTATCGCCCCCGCATCGAACAGGAGTGTTTCCATATTTTCTCTTTTCCCTCTTTCGGTCGTTCATAACTCGCAGCTTTTAACTCAGGGCCGCATTTGCCTTAACAGTGCGCGCTGTCAGGGGAGGCGCGGGGGGAGGGGTCTCGAATTTTATGATCGCCAAAGAACAGAAGTGCAAACGGAATTTTATAAGGCTATCGCTTCCGAGGGGAGAGAGTTTCCCTTTCTTTTTAAAGAAAGAAATTCGTTCGATCTTAAGTGAGCCATCGCATAATTCATCGGAGAAAGCGGGGGAAGAGATTGTGAAATTGTCCGGCTGCGACACTTTGTCACTTGTTCTATTATCCCTAATACGTTTTATCCCGATAAATTCGAATATCCCCGACGTTGGACTTTCAGAAAAGAGAGAGCCTTGAAGGATTTTATGCGAGCTATTTTATATAGAATTAGCCTTCTTTGGCGACTAGCTAGTCCGATGGAAATCTTGACTATTTTGAATCCTAACTGGAAACACGAATTTCCTCATTCGGCCACAGACGATAAGTCAAAACGACTTGAAATGTATCAACAAAAAATATATTAATTTTTTAAAAATAAAATCACAATCGAAATATAATTAAGACTGTGTAGGTATTTGTGAATTGATAATTTCACATGAGAGTTAATGAAAAAATGTAAATAAATAAACAAAACGCAGATGAACATTTTATCATACAACATTGTACAAATTGTTAATTTTGCTAAATTTTATTTCATTGTATTTTCATGGCAGTAAAAATCAGATTATATCTCTACTGAATAATGAAATAGAGAATTCGACAATCTGAATTCCAATTTTAAATAAAAGTTGAACATTTATTATTGGCAATATTTTTTTTACTCATTGCACTATTCAGAAGGAGATGTATATTTAGGAAAATATGGATATTGCCGACTTTTTCCCTCTTAAACTAGTATTCAATTTCTAAATCCAATTGGTTAGGAATTAAAATATTCTTTTAATGCTATTTTTAGTTAAATTTTTTTTTCAATATAATTAGTATCATTAGTAAACTGAAAAGAGTAATAACTTTGTTTTCCTTCTTATAGTTTAGACTCATTTTTTTTGTTAGTATAACATTTATTTAAACAAAAAATATATTTTACTAAGTAAACAAGTGAATGAAATATAATATTTTGATCAAATAGCTTGTATCTAATACTGTCAGTAAAAATCAAAGCTCTAGAAGTTAAACTACTGCTTCAATGATTTTCGATCATGCGAATGGAACTGATACAGGTATACAGAAATTCGAATGCATGCATGAAACTCATGAAATAATTAAAGAATGATGTTTGATAAGTAAGAAAAACAATGAATGACGAATAATAAGTCAAGAAAAGCGTCGCGACGTAAAAAAGAATTTAAATCATGAAATAAACAAGCATATGCTTCTGAAAACTGTATTACATATATATGAAATTTATATAACCGAATGTAAAATCTCCATGTAATATAACTTCACAAACTGACAATATGACAATAGCAGGAAGTCGAGGACCAGGAAAAAGTTAAGATATGACGTTAAATAGTGGTTCGCTATTTATTGCTAAAAATAACTTCTTTTGATTGATTAGCGAAGAATGTGTCGCAATCACTACCCACGATCCCTTGATTACTTCTCAGTTTGTCATTTTTTTCATCCCTCTCTCGCCCACTCAAGGCAACTAATTCAGCAAACTGAGATTCGTAAAGCCCCATTCTGACGACTTATGACCTTATGGATTTGGTCATAAAGCTGTCAACAGACCTATTGTTTGACCACCCCCACTTGTGAATGGTGATTGGGAACTTCCCGTAAATTGTTGGTAAAATGAACAGGCATCAAAGAATCTCAGAAAACCACAGGTGAGGGGAAAGAGGGCAAAATGCGCCAGACTTAAGGCGAGACAGGTCACCAGAACAATGCTTAAAACTGGACTTCAGATAACTGAAGTTCTAATATAATTTAGTTGAAATGAAGAAAAAATATTAAGTCGCCCCCTCCATCCAAAATAAACATGGAAATACACTTAGTTAAAATCGAAGGTATTCGAAGGAGAAAAAAAAATATATATTGATATCTGGGGAGAAATACTTTGAAAGATTTCGAATATAAAGGGGAAAGAAAAGCTATAAAGGACAGTGATATTATGCATTGATGGCCAATAATATTATACGGCAAAGCTTTTATCTTCCTTTTCTTCTGCTTAAATTTATACCTTATTGAACAACCATAAAGAGAAACAGAAATCCAGGTTCGTCGCCCTTCTTTTCATAAAACTGATCATCGGGAGGAGCAGGAAACCTCAAGGTGACGCTGAGCCTCCAACAGACAAATAATTTCTCATAAAGCCCCAAATGCGCGGGCGAATCACTTTCTTCGCTCTGCCATTAAAAAAGAAAGCAGCCGTAAAAGTCTGCCTCGGCCTGTTCTTGCCAAATTTTGTATCCAGGGTTGTTCCGAATTTGATTTAATGTTATCCGCTCCAGACATTCAGGTGGAACCGCTCATCATAAATTTGAAAGATGATTCGGAACGACAGCAGTGAAAACAGGAGATAAAAGCCCGTTCGAGGTTTGTAATTTGTTTCATCTTCTTGAGGGAATGTGAGGAGAAATTATTCATATCCATTTCGCCATCGTTAAAGCCTTTTTTTTTCTTTTCACTTTTATGGTTGTATCTGTGACAGCCAATAAATAGTCTGATAAATATGTATTGAATAAGTCATTTGTCTCTCTAAAGGAATGATTTTATAAATGGATAGTAGCCGCTAGATTTGTTATGTTTACTGCACTTTTATGGACAATCAGTGGCGATAGCTAACTCAATTACACCAAATAGTTTTTAAAAAATAGGTGGAATGAATGCATCTGATAAGTTATTGGCATTGGTGATGAGCTCATTTTGTTTGGATAATATTTTACTGGGTTTTTATAAAATAATTCTCTCTGCTTTAGACATTTGCAGCGAAAAGTAATGAGTGGAATACATCAAATTCAATATGCAGAAAATAGTGTTTATGAAAATAAGAATTCCGATTTAAAAAAAAGTGAGAGAGAAAGTCATTCATATGAATTACATTTTTTGTTTGATAGTTAACAGGTCGGCAAATAAAAAATGGATGCAATGAAAATTAAGTATGCATTCGTTTTTGATGGATAAAAGTAAATAGTAAATTGATTCCCAAAATTAACACATTTGAATTTGCCATCATTCATGTAGTATATTGGCCACCCTATTAAAAAAACATTTGACAGCTGATAGTTTAAGGTTCGTAAAAACTGGTGCGTTACACGACATTACAATGTATTAATGCATGATTTAAATGAAATAAAAAACAGTTTTTATCTTTAATTTGTTATATTTTTATTGAATCATAATTTACACAGGATAGGGTTATGTATGGAATAACAAATAGGGCAAATGTTTGCATGGCTTTGCTAGTACATGCGACGCATTCTTTTGTCGAAATTCTCCGCGACCATTTTGCATAAATGTGGTCGGATTTCGTTGCAGCAGGGTAGGTTTTCCTCCCTCAATGCACGCGTTCTTGAAGGCTTTTTGGAATAACCACATAAAAAGAAATCCAGCGGTGTTAAATCACACGATCTAGGAGGCCAATTCTCAAATTTTTGAACTGTGTCCGCCAGACTTCCATTATTTTTGAAAAATTTTACTAAGCCTAACCCCTCAGCTGTCAAATGGTTTTTTTTAAATAGAGTAACCGACAATTTACAGCACGAATGGAAATAAATACAAATCTTGCTTTAATTTTGGGGTACCTTTTATAAGTATGTAATTAAAAAAAATGTTTCATAAATCAACATTTGCATCCCTTGACTCCTACGCACTATTTTCAATGAACTGACTTTCAATGTGTAAAAGATATTAGCATCGGTTTCCCCATCCTTTTGAAATTAATTTTTATGCTTGTACGGTACGCATATGAAATTTAATTTCATTCCGTTTCTTAGTTTTAAACTTCAGATCTTTTAAATAAGGAAAGTTATTTTATAGCCACCTGTATCATCTAATCCAAAAATAAGTATATAAAACAATCGATTATAGTACACAAGATATTCAATTATGTTCGTAATGCAAATTAATATTGCTTAATTTTATAAAATTTACCTAATATTTTTATGGGAATATGAATAGTTTGTTCTATAGATAAAAAGCATAATTATCAAAAAATTTTAAAATGTTCATCTATTTGTGAAAACATTTAGAATTTTTCTTAAGTTATATGATTAACATGCTCCAAGTGTATTAGTTAACCGCTTTCTTATTTATAAATAAAAAAAATGTTTACAAATTTACTAAGAATGAAACTTAACCTTTAAGAATGGAAATAGGTTTCCAGCCATACACAGTTGTCAGAATTTTATTCCCGCCTCTGTATAAAAGCTCATGAATCTCATTTTCCCTCTATTCAACTAAAGAGCACGCTGTTGTTCCTGAGAGTCATTTGGTATTTCAGCTTCATCTATTCATCGTACCTACAGAATCACGAGAAGGTAACCATGGAATGCATTTTCTACAAATTTTATACATTCCATGAAGGTCCGTCGACCGCATTGTCCAGTTGCCAAACGATACAACACAGGGTGAGCAGAAGGAACAGAAGTATTGAAATGCCGATTTCCAGTTCAAAGGGGAGGGGGGAGAGCATCACAAAGATTAAATATTGATGCATGTTTCAACGATTGTAAAATATTGATACAAAGTGAAAAAAAAATAATGCTTAGCAACAGATATTGTTTATTCAAACTAAATAACTCAGAATTATTATCAGACGAATAAATCCTATAATGCCTAGGGTCTATTAACATGGCTGCGCCACTATGATTATCCATCATTATAATGATAAGAGTAGACACTCTGCATAATCTAAAGACACATTTTTATAACGTAATTTTAATTCTGTATACGTCAACAAAATGATATTCCGATTTTATAATCAGATAAATATCATTTTAGGTGGAAGACGGAAGGTGACTCACTGAATTTAATATGTATAAGTAGTAATTGATTGTCTAAATTTCAGTGGCGTTACGAGGATATGAAGACATCAGTAAAAAGATATTCCAATTCTGAAAACAAATAAATATTATTTTAAGATGAAGATGGAAGGAAAAATCCAGAATCCAATTTGTATGAATAGTAACCGTCTATCTAAACATCAGTGGCGTAACGAACATTAAGAACATTAACAAAGAGATATTCCAATTCTGAAATCACATAAATATGTTTTTAAGGTGACTATGGAAGAAAAATTCTGAATTCAGTCTGCATAAGTAGTGACTGGTTCTTTAAGGATATAACGTTACGAGGATATGTTGACATCAGTAAAAATATATTCCAATTCTAAAATCTGCTAAATATCATTTTGGAGAAACACTGAATTCAATAAATATGAATAGTAATAGATTATCAAACTTTCAGTGGCGTTGCGATGATATGAAGACTTAAGTAAAGAAATATTTCAATACTGAAATTTAATAACTATCATTTTAAAGGAAGAATGGAAGGAGAAACACTGAATTCCATCTATATGAAAGCAATTGATCCACTATTTTCAGTGGCGTTGCGAGGATATGAGAACATCAACAAAAATATATTCCGATTCCGAAATCACATGGATATTATTTTAAGGAGAAGATAGAAGAAAAAACACTGGATTCATTCTGTGAGTTTAATAACTGATTATCTAACTTCCAGTGGTGTTACAAGGATATAAGGCACTAGAGATTGTTTTCAATAGCCTAAACTATCAATAGCATTTAAGGTATGATCCACCCGTTATCGAAACCATTATCATATTTGTCATAAATGACAAAAATATATCTTTTTTTTTTTTAATCCATTGAGGAAAGTTATGTATACCTCTCTTGCCGCTGCCCCGTTACATTACATCGTTCACATTACATTGTTTTTTCACAAAGATACTTCAAAGCTTCAACTTCTGTTGTCAAGTAAGGTTGGTAGACCCTTCCCTTATCAACACAATTTATAAAGTGAAATTAGTGGAAGAGTAAGTCAAGGTAAAAATTTGAGTTTGAAAGTGTTCGAATTCAGAGAGAAAGAAAAGAAAAATAAGAAAATAACTCCCACTCTTAAGAGTGCCGTATACACGCCACCTACAATTTTCAAACGTAATGTTATCCTATGGGAAAATATTGTTCCGTGTCTAGTTTGCTATTACGGTGTCTTTATTATGAAGTCATTCTGCCATCGCAAGAGGGAATAAAAACAAAGGTTTCTCCCGAAGGATTTTTTTTTCGTGCGTGTCAAAATATTTTTAAATATTTAATAAAAATTGAAAAATGTGAAGGGCGCTATTTAAACGATTTTTTAAAAAAATCTGTCATAAATAAAATAAAACTAGCAACTGAAATACATTCGTTTTTGTACCTTCTTTCCGATACATATAATTTTTTTAAAAAAAGAAATTAGGAGAATGTGTAAAAACAGCATTTTATACTTAAACTTGGAAGAATAATTTGAACTCCCCCCTAAAGTTCCTTTAACTCCTCCCTTTCGCGGAGGAATACACACTAAACCCTCCTTTTACCACGTGATGGATTGTTACTTTTATTATCTGGTCTTCACACCGTCTTCAAATTTCCCCCTAAGCATTTTTTCTTTCTGCTTTTCGTTTTTGTTTGTTTTATTTTGTTTACCATCACAGCTGTGGTCATCTGCCCCTTCACAATCTGCACTCCTTCCAGCGAATACTACCGCAACCCTGAAAACAAAATTAGTAAACTTTTGTAAAAGAATTTGAATTTTGCATATTTAGCTGCATTTCGGGACGGGCTAATTGGTGGTGATAGAATTTCAGAAGTAAAATGCACAGCAAATATTACTCCGGATGAAGTAATAAAAGTTTTTAAAAAAATTTATTTTGGAAAATAAGCAAAGATGAAAAACAACCATTAATAAAAATCATAAATATCATTTTCAAGTGCAGGTCCAGCTACATATAACACACACCCAAAAAAAATCTTTCATTTTCAAAGTGGACGGCAGAAAACAGAAAAAATTATTCATAAATCCAAAATTTTGGCAATGAAAAAAATAATTAAGATTCTTTTAATTTGACTGTTTATTGCCAAAATTAGTTGATCTCAGATATCTCGAATGAATGAAACTTCGGATCCTTTTGCGATTATACAGGATCAAAAGAAAAAAAATTAATGGAAAAAAAAGGAGAAAGCACTAATGCTTTCATAGCTTTTTTTTTCTCTGGATATTTTTATAACTGTACTTTTTTACATACAATTCATAAATCAATGCTATTTTGTCTGCATTCTTTTTTTGTAAAAATTTTATTTATTTGATCTTGTGTTTATGAGATTTTGTACATACATTTATCTTATTCATATATCTTGCAATAAATAATGGTTAATTTTATTATAAATTGAAAAATAAGATTGTTTTTATCAGAAAAAAAAACAATTAGCGGTAATAATTCTTTAAAGAAAGTAAGATTTAAGAAAATTTATATATTTTTTTATTCTTTACTAATACTTGAATATTCTTAAGTTCCTGAATGGGTTTTCTTCAAAATCGTTGATATCTGTAGTCATAAAACAGTAAAAAAATGTATATATGTGTAGATATATTACAATAGTTCACTAAGCAATATCTTCATTAAAAAGTCACCTTTGACGATCAGCTGGTTCAACAGTAGAAAAGATATCTAAAGCTTTACATATTTTATATAACTTGGTTTCTAAACAGCCTTTTTTGAAAAATATTTAGCTATCAAATCTTCAGTTTTTGATAGCTATATAATTGTGTCATATTATTACGTAGGCCTTAAGCAGTTCTGTTCATTATATTACTTATCTCTTACTAATTTTCTGTCAGAGTGCATAAAATTTACACGATAAATTAGAGTGGAGAGGTTAAATTGTAATTAATATAAACGTTTTTTTCTTGAAATCAAGTACATCTTTTTTTTTTAAATATGAAAATTGAAAGCAGAGTCGTTCAGTATTGAAATTGTATGTACATTGCAGAATAATTATTATCATGCCAGAACATATTTTGGGAATGAGGTTTTCTGGTGTCAACAAAAATCCGTAGGTGAAAAATAAACATTTTAAATTTTATTATCCGCACGAGCATATCGAAAAATCAGCTTTGAATAATGCGTTGCCATAGCATTTACAAAAGCTCTAATTTAAAAAAATAAATTAATGACTACAGCCAATAAAACCTAGAATAACGTTATTTTGAGCACGTGATTATATGAAATGTAATGAATAGGAAATGATATTTTTTTTTAACAATAAAAGCGAGAAAAAGTTTTTTTTTGGATAGTTTGCAATACTAAAGGAACTCATTCAATGAAACCATTAAAATGAATAAAAATATATTTTAAACTGCACGAGCACGTGGTGCTTGACCGTTCAAGAAATTATGTTCTGACACGATACATTGATATATGCATATCAGATTTCATTTAAATCTTTTGTAATTTTCATAACATCTTAAAGAATTATTCAACAAAAATTTCACAGATTTTTCGTAAAATTCAATTTTTAATTTTACTTTCAAAACATTTAAATGATGCAAATATAAATATTTTATATGACTTCAGTCAATAAATGTTCTTATAAAAAATTATGAAGGTTACATTTTACACAGTCCTTTTTTCCTAAGGAATCATATTCTGAAAAATACTCTTCATACTTCGAGTTTTAAATAAATAAACTTCCTGTCTTCTGCTATCAAATCTGTTAGTTTTTACATATCAATATTAGATCAATCAATATTTCCATAATCAATAATCAATCCAATCACCGTCGAGGAATCCTGGTAGCGTATCTTCTTTGAGACCGTCTATGAAGTGGTCTAAAATCGTCAGCTTTTGCAGAAGAACGATATTCAAAATTCATAAATTATTCAGTTTTAGTGAATGATTCAGTTGATTGGAAATCAAAAATGTTTTTTTTAAATATTGATGAAGAAAACTGTGTTATCATTAAAAGGATAATTAATTTTGTGCTGTTAATAGTTTCGTCAAGTTATAGCATTGTAAATTTTATAAAGTTTTTAGATCTTATTATTCTTTAATGTAATAAATTATTGGAGGTATAAGGCTCAATGTTAGTAAAATTAATTAATATTAGATTAGAATATTATCTGTACTGCGTATAAATAATACTGAATGAGAAAGTTTTTGTATTAGTTGAAGTTTAAACAGTTTCGTTTTTCAAGTTCCTATTTCAGTTGAGAATATTGAAAATTAAAAGAAATACATTGCACAAAATGCGGAATGGTATACGGTTTTTAGAAAAGTATTAAATGTTAAATGTCTCATAGAATTTGAAGTTAAATATACTCGTGTGAGTAAGCAATCAAGAACAAGTAAATTTTAGCAACCATAAATCTGAATTATAAAAATTAACTAAAACTAAGTTGGTCACTGCTTTTATGACAACGTTTTCTTATATGACAAAAAAATAATAATTTTTAATGTGTAAGCATTTGTGTAACAATATAATTTACAACTATTTGTTTATCAATTTCTGGTGACATAGGAGTAATCATAATTTCTAATTCGTACGAAGCAATATTCCAACCAAATTATTTAATTGAATCTCGCACAACTTTTTAAAAAACTTTAGTTACATCCAAATAAACAAAATTGCTGACAAGCTTTCAGAAATGCGGAATAGTCTTGACTCATGATGAATGTTAGAGAGAGAAAGCTTTGCAGTTATTTACTCTTTTTTTTCTTTTCTTTTTCTTTGTGTTTAATGTGAGTGACCATATTAACCATATTTTATTGATACAAATTATTTAGAAATTAGATTCATTTTATGAAAAATCTCTAACTTCTTTTTATTGTTTCCATATTATTTTTTTATTTATAAGTAAAAAAATATTAGACGAATTTTCAGTTTCAAATATTCCAGATTCTGATACAAAATATATCAACAAATCCTGGCTAAGCAGATGAATGGTTGTACTTTCAAAATCCAATAAATAATTAAAACAAAATAAATTTAGAAATAATCACACAATTAGTGGTTTAAAAATTTTCAAAACCAGGAGTCATTCAATCCAATATGTGCATTTTACAATTTAATTCATTATTTTTCCTTCCAATTTATGTAAATTGTATTAAGTTGGTTATATCCCACGCTCAGGAAAGCTGATGAATAGAATTCATCCTAACGTTATTTCCAAATTAAATATATTTATCTTTTCTTTTTAATGTGGTACAAATGTGCCATTTAATTAAAATTTAGGATATTGTCATTTTTGCGAAAATCAGGCAGAAATCTGGAGCATCCCAGCTACACAGAAACACCAGGCAATGTTGCACAAGTTGAAAAATACAACTTTTTTTTTTCATTTCCTTTCTCATTTAAGACAATTCAATATATATTTTAAATAAATAATTTATTTAAAAAATTAAAAAAGGAACATTTTATTAAAATTCACTGTTAGTAATAAAACTATTGAGATAAAGGGTTGAACCCATTCTTCGGAAATGAGTCCGAAGTCTTACATTTTCATACAAGTAGATCTTGCCCATTCTCTTGGATTGAAAAATTAATAAACATAATAAATGTTAAAAATAAAGTCGTGTCAAATAAAATTCTATAAATATTAAATTATTTAATTACTCCTTCTTAATTACAGGATTCTACGATATTAACAGAATTATGAAAATTAATTAAATGCCCCAAACTCGAAGTGCTTCAATAATTAATCAGCGATGAATTCTATGTTCTAAAAGTCCTTCTAACATTCCCGCTGCCCTCAGTACGATTTTCTGTGCAAGCAGAGAAAATCTAAAATATCTAGCTCAAAGAGTAACTTTTCCAAACTAGTTTGGAGTGAGGGAGAGGGAACCGTTTCGGTTTCCGAGAAGCCTCCACAATGAGAAAGGGCAAGTTTTATTGGGGGTGGGTCAAATGACCTTCTGAATGTAGCACTTCCGCACAGCAGTATCTCCTGGGGACCAGGAATTCTTTTCTGGTTGGGTGTTATTCGGCTTGTCAATCAAACCTTTTAAGCTTCTTCTTTCGTTAGCTTAGTCACCGCCCTTTCACCCCCACCGATAGGAGGCGCTTTCGTAGACATCGAGTTTTTTTTTCTGTATATGGCACTCTTAACATAAATATGCAGTTTCGAACCATTCTGGAAAGGGTGGAGTGACCGAAAAAAAAGGAAATTTATTTCCTTATTCATCAAGCGAAATAAAACAGTTTAAATTGTCTGCAATTCTTCAAAAAAAATCATTATCTCAAATAAGAAAAGGCAATCATTATCAAAAAAGTAGCAAGATCTAGTTACCCATCAACCACCTCATTTACAACCTCAAAAGGGCCCATAAAGAATTAATTCATTTTCGCGGAGAGATGGTGGCAAGATAAATTCCGTAAGAGGATACGCCTTAAACGGTTCTCGGGACGGAGGCCATTTACCAAAACAAAATAGCGATCCCACAATCAAAAGGAAGCCATTTTTAATCCTATAAATATCACCGGATCCCATTTCATATTTCGCAGATACGCCGGCGATAAGAGCGGGTATTTAAACATAAATTCCACAACAATACCATAAAGATATTTCTCCCGCAAAGACAGCCCTGACTAAATAAAAGCACCTTTTTCATATTCAAGGAGAGAGACTCCGAATTCGAGGACTAGTGGAACGGTTCGCATGTTGACGCAGCGTTCATTCATGGTGGCGTATGTGATACGCAATCCGAATCGAGTTTTCTGAGGGTTTGAAGATCCTGATTAGAAGTTGCAAGGTGCTAATCTTGATTTTACCAAAGACATCTTATGGTCTGTTATGTTTGTTGCATAAGATGCATTTTAATAAAATAATCCGACTCGTTATAGAATTTCAATTTGACAAAGATTTTCATCAAATTAC
>JAOUZG010016761.1:588122-605255 GCA_026289955.1 Argiope argentata | reverse complement strand
ACGATATCGTACGTGAAAGGGAATTTGAATCAAGATTTTTTAGGGTTTGGAAGACCCTGATTAAAAGTTGGAAGGTGCTAATCTTGATTTTCTCAAAGATGTCTTATGTTCTGTTATGTTTGTTGCATAAGATCCATTTTAATAACAAACAGACAGTGTTTTTTTTATGGCCCTTGCCATAGATAGGCTCGCTGAGGTAGTTAGAGATTTAAGCCTAATAATCGTCTCTTGTTTTGTAATAGCGTCGACTAGGGCAGAGAGTACGACTTTTGTTACTCACTCATAACATTCGCTTTCACCGTCCCTTTTTACAGGGGGGGGGGGCATTCACACACCTTATAGATTGAATAGCCATGCCTGAACCGGGACTTGAACCCGGGATGCCCAGACCGGTCCAACAGACAGTTGATACGTAATAAATTTGATGGAAATTTTGACAGATGTCTATTTACCGAATTTTATCGAATAATATCATGCTAACTTATATTTAAACAACTGGACGTTTTCAGAAAAGGTTTTACTCAAAATCAGACAGAAATCTGAAAATTTGGTTTAAAGATTGTATACCAAATTTCAACTGTCTATCTCAAAACGTTTTTAATTACCTTAGTCATAGAAAAAGACAGACTGACGAATATTTTCCAATTTTTTTTTTTTTTTTTGAACTTAAAGCGGTCTAAAACTGGGAGATTCCTTAAAATCTTGCGCTGTTTTAACGATTACTATACTTTCTCTAGTTTGTAAACGAGAAAGAAAAATATAGCACCATAAATTAAAGAATAATGGATGGTAACAAAGTTAAAAATATTTTAAAGTCAAGTCAATCGAAACAAATGAATAAATTTTCAAATTTTACATTTAAAAAAACTTATTGTTTCCACAAAATGAATGCTCTTTTTTCATATTCAAGGTGGTCGTAGTAGGTCGAAAACCGGTGATACATTTCAAATGTTGACATGCATATGTAAATGTGTACGATAACAGATTCGGATCAGGCTTCTCGTGAATTATAGTTTCGCCGCTTGACCCGCTAGATAAGACGTGTGGATTTCCACAATTTTTATACTTCACAGATAAGGCTGCGACAAAAGACGACTTACTTTCAGGTCGTATTCTTTGCATTATATACTCTGTATCAAATGGAGTTCTCTTATTTTAAGTGATAGTGTGACAAGATAAAGTTAGTGAATTTTTATTAAATATGCATTATGCAATCTAAAAAAAACCGTTTGCTTACAAAATAAAAGGAAGATTTTTAATATTCAAGAAATCACACTCATGCATCGTTAAATTTGATTTTTCAAAACTATATAATAAGCTCAAGATGCTTGTATTAAAGATTAAAAACTTTAAATACGAACAAGATATCGAATGCAGTAGAATCACCATGTTCATCAATCACTGACGAGATTATATCCCCTAGTTAAAAATATTTATATATATTTCCTCTAGCTGTTATATAATTCAGTTAAAAATTTATTGAAAATAATAATTAAATGCTTATTAAGTGAAGAATAATTTATTTTGAAAGAGAAAGAACTATTTTTTATTGATTTGTGGCCCATTCGTCGTTATAAGCGGAGTAAGCCGCAATTAATAACATTTCTGTTGTTATATACAACAGCATAGCCCCTAGCTTTAAATCACTCATCACCAAAAAAATATCTCGATGTTTTGATGAAGCTTCACGTTTCAGACACCTATTAGATAAAAAGAAACACATTTTTGGAACTATGCCTGTTTGTCAGTGAACATGAAAATTCATAAATGCTTTGAGTCTAGCTGGACAAAATTTGGTGTGTTGTCTACACTAAAAATATAAAAATCTTTCAAATGTTGAGCAAATCCTATATATAGTAAATTTACCCGTTTATCTGCTCGCGTTCAAATGAATGCGATATTTACTAAACGCGAGATTCAAGATGGATCAAATTTCAAATTACAATATAGATCCATAAGAAATTTTGAATCAAAGTTGTCGATGGATTGATTATCTGTCGGTCTGTATATGACTATGACTATAAATGTGTTATAATTCAAATATGTAACAACTTAGATAAATGAAATTTGGCAAGTGATTTTGTTATTAAAATTGTATTTCTGTGTTAAAGTTTGGCGTCTATCGATAAAAAAATAAAGGGATGTGACAAAAAATGAATATTTAGTTTTCTTTGCTCGACTAGGCTACATAAAATCCTCACGTACGGAATTCTGGGAGAAAAAAACCTCTCGTAGAGCTTACGTCTTTGAAATTTTATGCAGGGGTAAGGAAGGGATACTTTTATTACAGAAAGAAAATATTCGAATCTCTCCCGTTAATGGCATCTTGTAATCATTTACCAATGTACAGCAGAGTTTTTAAAACATGAATAGCAATTGAATTAAAATAACTTCTCTAAGAACCAAGCCTTTATTCTAAGTTAAATTTCCGTTTATTTTAGAAGAGCATGTATTCTTACTTTACATGGCATTATATTTCCCGCGATGAAACGAGACATGATCAAATTTAGTTTAAAATGTGCGCAATAATTTCGTTTTTGGATTTCCTATTCATGTGATGAATTTTTAATACATACATTTCAATAGATAACAAATAATAACATGCTGACCTTCAAGAAATGATAAGAAAATGCCGGTAATAGCGGGTTTAGTGAAAAAAATGTGTTTTTAATGGTATGTGTGGGAAAGAAGAGAGCATTTATTAAACTCCAGCCTACTTAGCTTTGTTCTAACTCGTCCCGAATATCCCACACATTAAAGCGGATAGTTTGTTGCCTTTTGTATCAGTTTGTTTTCTTGAACTTTATAAAAGGTGCCCCAAAATTAAGGCAAGATTTGAATTTGTTATCATTCGTGCAGTAAAGAATTGTAATTCTGTCAAAAAAACATTTGACAGTTAATAATTTAGGGTTAGTAAAAATGGAGTATTACACGGTAGAACATGATTCGAATAAAATATAAAATAAAAATACAGTTTTATTGAATCATAAAGTATACAGGTTTGGTTATCTATGGAATAACACAAAAGGCAGATGGCCTCCACAGCTTTGTTGGCACATACGTACTCTTTTGTCACAATTTTTAGTGACCATTTTGCATAAATGAGGCTGAATTTCGTTGATGCAGAGTTGAATTCTCTCCTTCAATGCACACATGCTTATAGGGTTGCGAGCATTGACATTTGATTTTCAATAATCCCATAAAAAGAAATTCAGTGATGTTAAGTCAAGTGATCTACGCAGCCAATTCTCAAATTTTTGAACTGTGCCAGCGAGACTCATTATTTCTCAAATATTGTTTAACAATGAAAATACCATGTTCTGTCAAGTAACGCTCTATTTTTACTAACTCTAAATAACCAGGTGTCATTTTTTAAAATATATTAAGTTGCCAACATTTTTGGGACCCCTTTTATTTCCACTGAAAATCTCTTTTTGATATACCTTACAATAAATTTAAAAATTAAGTAAAAGTTTATTTAAGTTTTAGTCTTAATCATTTGCCGCAGTTGCGTTCAGAATCAACATCATTATGTGTAAACAATTCATTTCAAAATTTTCATTCATAAAATACATCATTTCAGAATCTTCATAAAATCCACCAACCACTTATGCATTCGATACTCTGAAATTTACTTCAAAACGATTCATTTTTAAGAAATCGAAAGTATTTCCTGTTGAAATTAAAAGCTTATTATTCTTACACCCTAAGATTGTCGAAAATAACGAATAAATTAATTTAAAATTTAAAAAAGGAAAAGTACTAATTTTCAAAATTGCTTTCTTTAACAGCTGATGGAAAACTTATTCTTGCTGTTCATTGCTAAAATTATACCACTTTTTCAGCAATAAATAAAAATTTTCGAACCAATGCCTCACAAGATCGACGATAAGATGTAAAATTTAACATCTGAAAAGCATCTCCTGGAATGCAATTAATTTATACAACGCTTTCATTTCGATCTTCATTAAATGGACCGATTGTAACTTCTTGGAAGTTAGCTCACGGAAACGCTTCGCCTTTTATTTTTAATTAATTGAAAAGGTATTTCTCAAGAACAAGTATTTCATCTTAGCGGCTAGCATTAATAAATAAAAGAGAGACTTCCGTAAGTACCTATAACCAGGCTTTCACAATCAGCCATAAATTTTGAAAGCAATATGAATTGAACGGGAGGTCGTTATCGGGTATTTTCTTTGGGCGAAGGCCATTAACGATAGGGTGCAGAGGACCTCTTAATTTTATTCAAATGCACAGAAACAAAATAAGAGTGTAGCATCAAGTTATTTTTTACTTTCTTGCAGTAGGGTTGCCATAGTGAGCTCTGTATTGCCTAATTTGAAGAAATTTGTTGGAATCTACTTTTTAAAAATTACCTTGGAAAATTTTTAGTCTTACTGATTTGGTTCTACTATCTATAGCCAGCATGAACACACTTTCATCTTTTTATTAATAAATAAATTATTAATTTAAATAATTGCCATGAAATTTTAACTAAATATTATAAGGTTTGAAAAAAAATGAAGTATTTTTTATATCATAACCAATGTTAGTGTTATCATATATCAATTTACATTTTCATTGCTACGTAAACATCATATGAGAAAAAAATAATAACCGGTAGATAAAATAATAAATGCCGACGGATAAATAAAAGCATTTTCAAAGTAATATAAATGATGTAACAAATGCTTTTATGTAAAACGTTATAATATGCAAAACCATTTTATCGTCAATATATATATCTTTGTTTAAAATGCAAATATTAGAAACATCAAACGATTCTTAAAAATTGTCAAACGATAATTTTTTTAAAAAGGTTGACTTGTATTTACTCATATTGCTTTTTCACACTGGTTTAAACTTCTTAAAGTCTTAAATTAATTAAGGCAAATAATGACTTTAAAATATTAATGCTCTTACATGATAACTTGAAATTTGCGATCGTAGATGGCCTTTTTTTCAATTTAAAATTATTCTTTGATATATTTGTTCTGCTTCTTTGAATCATTGCCTCATATTTTTAAACTTTATTTAATTGCTGTATTATTATGCACATGGATCCATTGCATCTGATGGCATAGTAATCGCATTTTTTTATATATTATTTCAACAGTTCATATATAAATTAATTTAGCAAAAATTAATATTTTCTAAATCAAGAATCCGAAATGCAACATAATTTTCTACAGTAATACACCCTTACTTCACAGATATACGATTTTAATAATAGAATTTCTACTATATAACTTAAAACCATTGTGAAGTCAATAGCAACTATTAAATCTATTATGAACTAGATAAAAAAAAAACACTAATCAGATTGAATGTAGGCAAAAACTAAACTTCATTTAGTTCTGATATTTTTGCCACTCTTTTGATGGCACGAAACATGATGTGAAACCTTGTAACGTTTTCAAAAATAAAAAATAAAATAAAATAATGATCGCTGCTTTGAATGCTATTCACATAGAACGATATTTTTGCTAAAAAAAAATCTTACGATAATATATAATACACACTCCGGGTACGTAGTACATCTACTACGGGTAAAACCAGTATGTAATTAGTATTATTAAGAGATCGCTTAAGATATGGAGGAAAAGAAAAAGAAAAATAGTTTTTTTTCAGCGTTGAATATTATTGAATTAACATTGATGATGAAGTCTTTTGTTGCCAATCGACAGTGCATTAAATTTGGAGAAAATTACATACTTCCAACAATTTTACAGTAGATTATTCAATTCCTATTATTAGTTCACATTCTACCTTCATAAAACTATATAACGTGATCAAATTTCCAATCGTTAATAAAATGCTTTTAATTTATCCACTCGAGTTCAAATACATTTTTTAAACTTGTAATGGATGGCACTTGATGTTAATACAGATTCTTCAAATACTAATTCCTTAATTAAATTTAATCAACTTTTAATACTTTAAATAGAGTTTTAGCAGTTTGTAATGAAAATTAAAATTGAAAGGTAGTAGCTCGATGTATATTGGGAGGATTTCGGTATTTTTCACGTAAAGGTGAAGAATGCGAGTTCAATTCTTGCGAAAATCAATCATTTTTAAAAAAAAAAAAAACTTTTACTTTCAGTAAATATTTTATCATAATTTAAGAGCAAGCAGTTGGTTAGCAGAGCTTAGTGGTTAGAATAAAGAGTTTTTAACAAAAAATAAAATTGGAGAAATATTAAGCTTTAGGTTCAATTCCAATTTCTCCTTAAAATCTTTGTCATCAATGTCAATGTTGGTCACTTCTACCTCACTACTACGATTGAGCTAAGTGTCGCAAAGGAGAATGGAAGATTGTGAGGCTTTCTATCTTGTCACTTCATATTGCGATCCTATCATATGTATACACATATTTACTTTAATTGTAATTATTTAATAAAAATTAATTAGAATAAAATTTGTCTTTGTTGACCAAAGCAGGAATTGACTTTTAGAAATTTTTTATTACTTGTTTTTTAAAGAAGATACTATTTGATTTCTGACTTAAATGAAATGAAAATTCTGTTAAGAAGACTTAAAAGAACATAAAATTCAGCTTTGTCCGTCGAAGAATAAGACGAAAATTCTTGAAATCGTTTATTTAATTATTTTTAATTATTCAGCCTGAGATAGAAACAATGAATTACACGCATGAAAATTCTAAATTTTTTGGAAAATAACTAATGAAAATAGTTAAATCTGCCCCCATAGTAAAAGGCACGTGCAACGTAATTCCAATGAAATTATATTTCTCCCATAAATAATCAAAATATTATTTTATATTAAGAACTATAGCCTAAAAATAATAATATAAAATTAACCTGACAATTCTACCAAATTTCATGATGTTAGGGCTTTAATCACTCGTCTAAACTTGTTTCAATTAATTTTAATCCTTCAATAAACTAACAGATGAGAATAACTATTCCAAACTATGATGTGGAGGTGTTCGTGACCACTTTGCCACACCGCGGAACTCCGAAACATCACGACGTTGCCGTTACCGTGGATTCGCTGAAGTTGATGATGTTTTTAGGATTTCTTTGTTTGGAATATGATACAAAT
Organism: Argiope argentata; assembly: GCA_026289955.1. Taxonomy (NCBI): domain Eukaryota; kingdom Metazoa; phylum Arthropoda; class Arachnida; order Araneae; family Araneidae; genus Argiope; species Argiope argentata. Next base: position 598,190 of record JAOUZG010016761.1, on the reverse strand, counting down.
GACGATTTATGTTAGATTCTGCTTAGGATTTCCAATCAGACAGACCAGACAATTGCCTAGGGCCATTAAGTAGAAAAAAGACTGCCGGCAAGTCGATGGAAAAACTTTATTTTCCCAGTTGTCAAATAAATTAGGTAAAAAAATTCCTAATTCTATGGAGGAAAAAAATATTAGCATAATGTTCAGACTTTATTAAGCATAATGTACCTGATTCTTATCTGTTTAATTATGTTCATTTAGTTAATGGAATATTTGTAAAACCGAACATCTCAATAATTTTATGCACAAATATGGATCCAGGCAATTGGGAATCACAATGGATATATAAAAACAAGTAATATAAAAATAATAAGTAAATTCCTACTTAGGTTAACAAAGAAAATTTTATCTTAGTTACTTTTTACTAAACAATTACAATTATTATAAATAATTGATCCAAAAATTATACCTGGCCAAAACAAAATCAAGTTCGTATCTGTCGAAAAGTCAGAGAACACTCAATTTGCGTTGAATTTTAAACATTATTTGAAGATTCAATGACGATTGAGGTAACGCAAATGCGTGAATTTTCCCCGCCAATTGGGGCAACGCAATACAGATTAAATTTTTTAAAATTTTCTTTATTTTGTATTACTTTAATTCGAAAGTGCTTCAAACTGAATCCGAAAAATCGATTCATTATCAATGTTTAGTTATAAATGCATCAAATATTAAGAAAATAAACAGAATCGTTTGAAATAATCGGTCAAAGCATGTCAATCCTATCCTCATTAGTATTGGAGGGGGGGGGGAATAAACTGAATTCTTTACTTATTTGGCGATGGGGAAGTGAAGATTTTCATTGAGAAAATTAGTTTTTAATGAATTAATAAAAATTAATTTTTGAAAAAAAAACTGTATTAATATCAAGTGTATTATATGTCATCCACTGCAAGTTTTTAAAAAAATTTACTTGAACTTAAGTGAATGAATAAAAAGTACTTTTTTAACGATTGAAAATTTGAATATTATATATATGTAATGCATTGTGGGTGAATATATAAATGCATATTCACACACAAAGTTAATAAAATAAAATAAAATAAAGCATTAATCTAAAAGTAATGTTAAAAATATGCTAAAATATTAAACTAAATTGACACATCTAATTAAAAGAGAGCCTTCCTAATGTGTACTGCTTAAGACCGAAAATTGTCTGAATGCGTCACTGGTTGGATATGTTCGTAATTCCAACTTCGGTGACCGAGACATTTGTAAAACTATATTTAAATGTATTTGTTCAATCGAAAACTTGTAAAAAGAAAAAGAAAAATCTTAGAGAACACTTAGTTTTATTTAAACGAGCATAGGAAAAGAAAGAAAGAAAAAAAGCGTAATTAAAAAAAATCGCCACAGCAAGTTGTTTTTACTTGCTGTTTTGTTGCGGAAATGAGTGCCACCTAACTTCAGCGGGAGCTACTTTAGACCGTTCTGCTTCGAAACCAGCGGCACCCTCAGACGAGCGAGCTCCGACCGCCCGGGGGCCTTTTCATAATATTGCCTCGCTCGCGTTTATTTCCATTAAATGGATTCGGCGCTGAATTTATAATGCACAGGAGAAAAATAGCAAATTGTGAGACTCATTATAACATGCCGCCTCGGGCGACCAGTGAAAGGACAACGGCTCCATTCAGAGCGATTATGGTTCTCCACATCTCACCGACGACTGACTCATTTTGCACCAAAATCTGGGATAGGGCTGCCAGAGGAGACGAGCGAAATAACGCCAACATCATTTAAAAAAAGGGCCGGATTTTAATGAAAGGCTTTTTAGGCCCAAATATGTATCTTAAAATGCGCCAAGTACAAAATTAATATGAAAAATAAAGTATTCATAAAATCATACCGGGTATCCAAAAAGTTCTCTTACTGATGATTTGTGAATGTATTTTACAAAAACAACAGGTTTAAAAAGAATTATTTTTAGGCCATTGATAAAAAGCACTTTTAACATAACTAAGGAAAAAACTACTGAACTTACATTTATAATAAATGTTCAAAATGTCCATCTCTTTCTTGGAGACAAAGCTGAACTCGTTTGCGCATGTTTTTCGAAACGCGTTTTAACATGCTATGAGTGATTTCTTGTATCCTTTGGGTAATTGCGATTTTCAAATCATCTATTGTTAGAGGATCACTTGCATAAATTTTGTCCTTTAAATATTCCCACAGAAAAAGTCCGGGATGGTCAGATCAGGAGATCGAGGTGGCCAAAGATTTTTTGAGATTAGTCGATCACCGAAAAGAGCTTTAAGCATGTCCATGGTTTCATTACTCGTATGGCAAAATTTAATATACTTGAAAAAAAATCATGGACAATGATTTTTTAAATTTGGAGTACGGGAACTTTTTGGACACCCGGTACAAAGAAATAAAACCTCAATTAATGATGAATGAAAAACTTCATATAATATAGATTTTCCCATGAATTTTAATTCATTTTGGATAATTGGCTTGATAATTTTTTATTACTGATATTGAATAAATAAACAACAATAAAAGTACTGAAAACCTTCGGGGATCTAAATATTGTATTCGGAAAATCCTCAGAGCCTATTTTGATAATGCAGATATGATTTAAAAAGCTATAAAATCATATATCCATGCCCTTGTGACACATAATTTAAGAAGTTTTCGATCTTCATCTAAAATTTAATCAAATTTGCTTTCACCAATAAATTTTATTTACAATCAAATCTCATCCAAGTTCAATATGGCAATCAAAAATAGCACATAAAATCATAAATTCGTTTCAATTGATTATCACGATCTTCAGTAGAAAATGTTTACATGACTTAATTCCACCTAAAAAAGTGACAGCGAATTTGAAAACCAATGCCCATTAAAAATTTAAAAAATAAAATAATGGTGCGTATGTGTGTGGGGGGAGGGGGTGATTATTTGGTCTAAAGCTTCCGAATTCGGCACACGTTTGCTTTGGAGGATAAGAATATGAGAAACAGAGCTGTTTTTAAATTTAAAAAAAAGTTTTGGGGAATTTTCTTTGGGGATAGCTTCTAAAAACATCCTTTAATAAAAATAAATTTTATATTATTTTAGAATTTAAAAAAAAAAAAAGATTTATTTAAATGAAGTTGTCAAGCATATTTCTCCTGAAATTCAGTTTATTTGCAAAACTTTCAAACATATTTTTCAAGAGGAAATTAAAACAGTTTTCACTCCTTCATCACATATTTGATCACGTAACTTTCTATTATTTCTTAAAACCAAGGGTTTTTTATAAATAAATTCTTAACAATTTTTATTATTATTATTATCTGCGCAGTTTTCACGAAAAATAAGAAAATAAAATTCAAGAATGGCGAAAGACACCGTGAAATTAGAGGATAGACTATCTAAACAACTACATTTTTATTGATACCATGATGTCATGGAACTTGGACTTCATCATAAAGGGTCATGTACTCGATAGGCAACAAGTGTAAGGCTACTTAGAAAGCTCAGCTTTCTACACATGTGACTATTTGATGTTTAGAAAAAAGCATGAACATCTAGCCATGTCTAAAAGATTTCATTAAAATTTAACACAGCATATTATATATATATATATATATATATATATATAAAAGCTTATTGCTAAAAGTAGCTAGTAAGAAAACATACTACTCAAGATTAATTAAAACGATCCATGCGTAGCATAAATATTTAGAAAATTTTCGTTTCATTTAATTTCTTTAAAAATATAATCTGAAAAAAAGAAAGCGTGAAACTGTTTTTGGACGCCATTTGAAGTTTGGAAGGCATCTTCAAGTCTTCTTAATATTTGTATGCAAAATAGTTTGGAAAACATCGTAATAATATTTTAATTCAAGTTAATAATCATTAAATTGGATTAAAAATTCACTCTTTCCATTGAAAATGCAGAGACCAAGATTTTACTTCCCTAAATATCGTGGTTATATGTTTTTTAAAAATACTGAAATTGAATAAATTACAATTGTTTTTTAAATTTAAAACACTAATTAAAAAAATTATGGATGGCAATATAATTAATAATATGAGATCAAAGTCAAAATCATTTTGAAGAGAAAGGTGGAATCCCCAAATTTGGCTCCAAAAATGCCAAATTGGCAACCCAGATCCGAAGTGCGGTATCCACAAGCTAACAGATTGCAATAATGGCAGGTTGTTTATTCAGAATTTAATTGCAATTCTTAATACTTATTACTAAAATTGGAATCATGGTTTTGAAGTAATTATAATGGCAGCATTCTTGGCTCATCTTCGGATCCGCGAACAGTGGCCGCCATTATGATAACTGATGGAATTCATCCCGTTTATGAGCTAACAACCCCCCGAGTTGAATAAACTCATATAAAAGGGATTATCAATTACATTTCATTAGCATTATGTGAGGAATGCAGATAATATTTCGATGAAAAGCGTAGGACGGATTCCTGTTCGTTTAGGCGCTGTCGTGTCAGGAATCATTAAGGAAATGAAAAGTGAATGGTGTCGACTTTCAATTTGATGGGGGATTTTATTCATAATAACAGCAATCTCAACAAAGACAGCGAAGATCATGTTTCTGCATCTGCCACGGATCGATCTATTTTGAACGCATTCGGTGAAATAAATAAAATCACGTATTAGCAATATATATGTAAATAATTAATTTTTCTATATTAAACTTTGGAAAAAACCTTACATTCTTTATTAATTATTATTTAATTGAAACTTATTAATTACCATATGATTCCTAAACCCCAGTATGGTAAAGAGAATTTGAAAAGCGTTTACTTTAAAAATATCTTCTAGTCTTATTTAAAAAAAAAAAAAAAAAAAAAAAAAAGAGGGAAGGGGGAGAAAAGAGAGAAAGATTTAAAAAAATTTTTAATCCTCCGAAAAGTTGCGATTTGAAAAAGATTAAGGAATAAAAAATTCAAGTCTTATACTGCAATTGAACTTGGAATACTATTAATATTTTCAAACATCTTAATAGAGTTTTGAAAATTAAATAAAATTGGCTTACATTTAAAAGCTTTATATCTCCCATCATATACATATTTAAAAAATTGCATTTGATTATTCAAACTTACAAAAGATACTGTGTTAAGAGTTGACTTTTAATAACGTTAAAGCTTTTTATAAATACTCATTAAATGTAACAGCAAATGATAGAACATGTTACGTAAGACAAAGAATTGATTTTTGGCTCCCTTCTTCATGCTTGGTTTTAAAAAGCGAAATAAATAATAATTAAAATCAACAAAAAAATGAAATCTAGTATCTCAAATTTCAAGTTATTATGTGTGAACATTATTATTTTTAAGTCATTATTTCTCTTAATTAATTTAAGTCCTTAACCAGTTTAAACCGGTTTGAAACAATCATAGGACTTCTCTATCGGGCTCTAGCCCTCTCTCTATAAATAGGTATATATAATGATAATTTTTTTAACTTTCATTTTCAATTTTTTTAGCTGGCAAACAAAGTTCTAAAGCTTGGGGGGGGGGGCACCTTGTTTTTTTAAATATCGACGCATGAGTAATCTGATAGTCTAGTGATTGTTTCAAACTAGTTTAAGCTGGTTAATGACTTTAATTAATTAAGACAATTCCTAAGAATTCAGATAAAGAATAATTTGGAAATCAAAACTGTAACCTTAGTTGGCAATAAATCGCCAAATGTGACCACTTTCAATGTTATTTTCTAATAATCCTACAAGCGAAATATCAATTTAAGTCATTAACCAATTTAAACAGGATTGAAACAATCATGTGACAATCAGAATTCGCATACGTCGTTATATCGATAATCGGGCACATGGCGGATATACATGCCAAGCTGAAACTTTTTGTTGGTAATAGGTTGCCAAATATGACAACCATCTTTATCATTTTTTAATAAACCTAAAAGCGGAAAATGGATGCCCCAAAAGCGATAAATCACCAATTTTCTGCTCGCCCTTTTTATGGCTTTAAAAATCTCAAATCAAATCTCAAACATTAAAAAAAAAGTGTAACAATGTTGCCATTTGCTTAAACTTTTGATTTACAAATTAAATTTCTTTTTAAATTTTTTGGAGACAACTCATTAAATTTGACAGTCTTCTGTATTATTTTCTAATAACCATAAAAGCGAAAAATTGATGCCTCAAAGGCGACAAATCGTCATTTCTTTTGCTTACGCATTTTGAGGCTTCAAAAATCTGAAACCAAATCATCATGTTCTCATATAATACTAGTAATAAAAAGATCAGTATATGCATTCACTACTCCCCAGTGGGAGTGATTTTTCCAACACTTTTTTGAATACTGTTTAATAAAGGCGAGTTCGTTTTTTTTTTTAACGTATTTTTTTCCCAATCGATTAGAACCAAAATTTGACACAAAATGAAAAGCAGTCATATTCCAAATTTGACATATAAAGTCATTACATTTTCGATTTATCGCGGGTTGATATGTATCTTTGAAAATACAAATCAACATACGTTCATTCTCTTGTCTTATTTGGCTCAGAATTTGATAGATGTCAAAAATTCCCTTCAGTTCAGTATTGTAGACCAAATTTTATGCATCTAGCTTTTTTCGTTTGGTAGTCATCATTTTAACTTATATCCGAACAGCGTTCACCGAAAAAAAATCAAAATATTTTCTCAAAATTTGACAGAAATCTTTAATTTTGATGTAAAGACCACGTACCAAATTTCATCCATCTAGTTCACAGTGTTTTTGAAATATCATTGTCTCAGACAGACCTACAGTCCTAAATGTGTTTTTCAAATTTTTGAAATTTGGAGATTCGTCAAAATCTTGAATTCGAGTTTTTCGACGATTGTAATGCTTTCTCCGAAGTTTATATACACGAGAGTAAAAAAAGCTTGACTTCTAGACAAATTTATCCCTTTCTTAATGTTTAGTTTAAAAAAGTGAAATGAAAGATTAAAACAAAATCTGCTAAGCATATTTCAGTGTATCATGTCTTAACATCATTTCTTGAACGACCAAGCACCACGTGCTCGTGCGAGTTTAATTATATTTTCATTCATTTTAATCGTTTCATTGAACGAGTCAGTATGGTATTGCAAACGATCCAAAAAACTTTGTCTCGCATTTATTGTTTTAAAAAATTATCACATTTCCTATTTATTTCATTTCATATCATCGCGTGCTCAAAATGACATTTTTCTAGGTTTGATTTGCCGTAGTCATTAAGTTAATTTTTTTAAATCAGAGAATTTGTAGATACAATGGCAACACGTTATTAAAAGCTGATTTTTTTTGATATGCTCGTCTAGGTAATAAAATTTCAATTAATTGCCCGCGCACTTTTGTTGGCACCGAAAATCAGTTCTCTCTTATTTTTAACCCCCCCCCCGAAAAAAAGTGATATTCGAAACAATAAAACTCTATGCTCCCTCCATCGTTGAAAAGCCAGTGTACTAAGCGAAAAATTATTTATACAAAATTTCTTAACTGAAACTCAAATATCATGAGAAAAAAATACTTAACCTAAACATATAATTAACAAGGAAATGCAATTTAATTTGAAAATCAATCAATTCATCAACTGAGACATTTTCAATTTTTAAAAAAAGTTAATGCGTGTGGCATTTTAATTAATCATCCCGAGGTAGAGATTTTCTAAATAAAAACGAAAATAACGAGAAAGTTCAACAACTCGAGAAAATAATCTAAAATTTCATTTTCATTCAAGATTATTTCCTTTATCAAACGCAATACACCAAGCACCATTAGTTATGGAAGATGATTCTCTAACTATTCTAAACGTTTGGGATTTTTATAAGTCTTTCTTTCTTTATTTTTTTAAAAATGAGTTATATGTGCAATATATATACATATAAAAAAACTCATAAAGTGTTTCCGAAAAGAAAAAGTAAAGCAAGATCATATTGAAATCTATGAAAACTAGTAGAGCACGAGATTTTAGCTCCAAGCAAAACCCGGAAGAGATGAAAAATAGAATATAAATTGTAGATAGATTATTCTTAACATTACGACGTTAACCATTTTCATGTGTGTGGGGGGGGACTGAAAATTAAGGCAGTTATTCTCCTTTCATATTTTGTTTGTTTGTTCGTTTAATAATTTGTTCGCTGAAACTCTGATTCATTCGAAATTTACTAAAATTTTCCATCTTCGTAAATAATAGAACAACTTTTCAACTTTAATGCTATTTTGTCTTCCCTTCTAACTACAATCTCGTTATGTGCTGCATTTTCTTGAATAAATAATGAAGGTCGGGTTTTTCTACAACATTTTCTTTATTGTTGTTATTTTTTTTCAGCAAACGATTTTGACTTTGAAAGCGAAACAAGTTTATTTCATTCGACTGATTATTCGTATGATTATCAAAATGCTGAACATTTTTTAAAGTCACTTTTTAGCTACTCTTCTTCTTTTCGCTTCCGTTTCGTATGTTAATGTTTGTAGACTAACATAGTTTCTATAAATCGTTCGAAACGCTCTATAGGATAGAGTATTGGAACTACTAAATTAGCCATGAAATTACTTTTTGAGTAGAATGTGCTTATTAAAAAAATCTTCCCAAAATTATAGCTAGATTTTGAATTATTTAATAATGAATAAATAGGCTTGCTCCCCTTCAATTATTTTTTATTGCAAATTGCATCATTTTAATAATTAAATTTTTGCATCCTTTTTAGAATTAAAAAATAAGTTAAGGATATCAACTTACTCTTAATACATTTTCCAAACTTTTGAACTTAATTTCTAACAGTGTTGTGATAACGAAATTCAAACCAATTTTATAATTTAATCCAATCTTTTTTTCGTGTGTTTTTGCTTGTTAACTAGATTTGTTCTGGCAAGATAAGTAACTTTGTTGTTGTAATTGTTGATGCTGATGTTTATTTCTTCATACTTAATGCAAACTTACTTAAATGCAAGCAACTTTTTTAGAAAATGATTAAAGAACTATTCAGCCAATAGTTTAAGCCTCACTGTTTGTTCTTCATTGATGCAAAGGTATACAAATTTTTTTAGAAGTAAAAAAAAAAATAGAAAGAACTTTTTTTTAAAAAAAACATAGTTTAGCACAAACGATTTTTTTTAAATTTTTTATTTATTTATTTTCACAAATCATTTTCAAAAGAGATTGTTGAAAAAATCTTCTTGAATGAATCATACGAGTGATTCTTCTAAAAATGATTCTTATAAGAATTTCTGGTAAGAATAATTCGTAACAATAAATGTTTCTTATAAGATTAATAATTCCTAAAAAGATCTAGAGTGCTTCATTTTTTTTTTCGTTGAAAGAATTAAGAATTTTATCTTTCAGAATCTTATTCTCAATCAAAAATATCCTAGAAGTTATATTTTTGCGTATTTTAAATCTCATTTTTGATTCCAATTACCACCACCACACATACAAAGTATTTGATATATACGTTCTCCCCCCCCCCCAACATCACAATCGAACCGCCTTCACACTCTCCATCGGTAATATCCCACCAGGGTGCTAGGGTGTGGTCCGTAGAGTCCTCTAGATATCTCTCCTCTGGGGGAATACATAGTAACTTCTTGAGGCTGACTCAGCAGGTGGACCACCCAAAGATCATCCGACACATTCAGCCTCTATTTTATCGCCTACTGTTTCACGATGACGTCGAAGATAATGCGTGCCTTCTTCCCCAAAATGATAATCTTATTATTTTTTCGTCTCGCAATAAAAGTAATTCCTTAAAACTTATTTTCTAATATTCGGCAGATAAGAACAGCGGAGCACATCTTCCTGAAGTAATTAGAGTTCGATTAATAGGATTGAGCCGATGTCTGTTTACATTATTAGAATTTCGATTAATCAAAATGAAGGTCTACATGTACACCCTTACAGCCGTAAGAAGTTTTTAATTTTAGGAAATAAAGAAATTAATCACGTAAAATGGAATTAAATTGTAGATGAGGGGGAACGAGGAAAGTCATTATTTATATTCTTTTAAGAAGTTTTTTTTTACCATCTGATGAAGATCTATAAGTAAGGTCCGAATCATGCGATAACAAGGCATAAATTATGTACAACATG
>JAOUZG010016761.1:565037-588112 GCA_026289955.1 Argiope argentata | reverse complement strand
ACAACATGCATAGTTTGTACAATTTTGATAATTTCTAAAAAACAAAAATGTACGAGCTATGTAATTTTTCTCTGTTCCACTGTACAGTTTTGAATATCATTACTATTATTTACCGAAAATAAACCATAGAGCCTCGTCTTGTGCTACATCTAGTAAGGCCCAACAATCAGATCGATTGATGCGATAGTTAAAATAGTTTAACTGATAGGATAGTTAACTGTCACTATATTTTACATTTCAGACTGTATAACGTCACAGAGTAGTGTTCAACCAGAAACTTAGCCTAATTGAGGCCAAGGGCAAAAACTTCTTTGATCCCCCCCCTCTGCTTTACTACTTAACATCTAGTACTGGGAAATGTAAAATAAACTTTCTATTCAATTTAGCCCCCCCCCCTCTGATAGTGGACTGGGGGAATTGCCCCATAAGCCCCTACAATAATCAGGCTCTGTGTTGTCGACTAATGAGATAGTTAAAATAGTTTAATTGATAAGACAGTTAGCTGTAACCATATTTTGCATTTGAGAAGATTGTCATTATAACGTCACATCAAAGTACCCATGGCCTTTTTTCTTCTATCATAATATGCTCTAAACATTCGCACCTTTTATTAACACAATATTATATTTTAATGAAATGAAGATTAAAAACGATAAAGGATATAAATGTAAAAATGAATAAACTCAGTTGCCATTTTTCGTTTTAATGTTTTCAAATGGGCAATGCTTTATAATGTGAAAAGTGTGAAAGAAATGTCTGATATAAATAAAATTATTAAAAAAAGAATACATAAAGATTTCATCAGAATGAAGTCCTGTGGTTAATCGAATAATTTTGTGCGATTTCCCATATTTCTGCTTTAGCCTCATACGACTTTGACCATTTTAATCCTTATATATGATAACTAATTTCAAATAATATAACAGGATTACATTCAATACCATTTTCTATGATGTAAAAACATATCACGTAGCTTTAACTTTTTAACTAGCATCTTTTAAAAATGTAAATAAGTAAATAATAATAATAATTTAATCAGCTGAGAGTACAATATATTTCTTACATATAAACTATTCAATATTTACATTTAAAAAATAATCTAAAATAAAATTCTGCATATGATCCGTAAAAAATAAGTGTTCGCATACTAAAAGGAAAGTCAAATATTTTCTTAGATACCACAAATGATTGTCTTTCTAGACATCACTTGAAGTTAATTAATCTTGTTCGTCTCTCGAATTTATCTTTAAAACTCCCAATTTCATTTTATTTATTGACTTATTAAAGAGAAGTAATTAACAGAGACAGTTTTAAATATAAAAAATTAGTGAAAGAGAAGAAGAGTTCTTTATAAATAATCATAACAGAATGCCTAATTGAAAGAAAAAAAAATACTTTTCCGTACTTTCTTTATGAGCCTTTCATTTTTTAAATTGAACTATAATAAGAGGATAAATAAATTTAATAAAAAAGTGTGTAAATAATACGAATAAAAATTTTAAGCTATGAGACCTAAGGGCTATTATTATTAAAAACTTTATCAGAAGTGTTGAATTGCTCTAACACAACCCATCAAACGAAAAAGAAAGTCCGAATACTCATTCATCATCTTTCTTTCTATCTAAAAATAATTGCCACATTAAGCTTAGTAACCCCAATTTTTAATGATTATGGCAGGAGTATAACTAAACAAATAAAATTATATGAGTAATTAGTTCCAAGTTCGATGTGAAGTATTAAATCATTTTATTAAAGCCTTCATCATTTCAAGACACACAAATTAAAGCAAGTACAATGACACTAACCTCTGATATCCGGTGCAACATTCTCATGACTGCCATTAGAGCGGGGAAAAAATATACGATGAAAAAGAAATCAATGGAAAAAAAACTAACATTTGAAGATCTTCAATAATAGTAGGCTTTGCCGCTAATTAGTTGCTCGGAAACCATGGACCAAAAAATACTAAAATGTGTTGCTTCAGGCAGAAAATAAGAAAAGAGCAAAGCAGAATAGCAATGATTCGTTATTAATCGAACTTCCAAGTATAAATCTCGTTAAATTATAAAAATAAAAAAGTCGTCTGCTTTTTTTTTAATTGACAAGTCATCTAGATCTAAACAATTTTTATATTGTACGAAGAAAACGAAATAGAATTCATTAGATCTTACAGTTTTCGAATTCTTCATATCAAAATGTTCTGTCAAATGCTTCTCATTCTTGACATCTATTCATTTGAATAAAACTTCTTTTGCGGACTCAGAAAGGTCACAACCCGTACTTTGCGTCAGAATCAAAGTTACGGGATGAAAGTTCTATAGCGTTAGACAGGTACATTTTCTTGTTCTTTTATTATTTTACTCCCCTCTTTCTTTATTATATTTTTCCTTTGTATCTATTTTTTTATTAAAATAAAATGAAAGCCGCTTGCAGGAAAATCTTCTATTTAACAAATGCTGTCAAGATTATTTTAATTTCGACACGTCTTCATTTGAATAATCCCGTTTCCATGCAGTAAAGGTCAAAATTCATTCTTGTATTCTGATATATTCAATGTTAATAGATTCTGGTGCCGGAAGGGATTTTCATCTTCCACTGAAAGTTCTTCAAACGTAATAGCTGTCAAATGTACTTGCACATTCAGTTTTCTTAAAATTAATTCGATTATATGTATATAATAAATATTAGTTAGAAAAAAGTAAATGGCAATAAAATTTTCAGAATTTTCCTGTCTTATTGAATAAAAAATTTAACGTTTAGAATTCAAGAAGGCTGAAATTATTTTAAAATTCTAATTATAAAGCCTCTGTTTCATGAAAATTTTAGTGTTTAAAGCTTATAATTTTGAAATTCCAGAGAAATTAAGATAATATTTTTTATTCCATTTTGATTGCATTTTCTTTAATTTTTTTTATTTTTTCAGCTTAAACTTAACTTTTTTATCATAGAAAAGTAAATACACCAAAACTGTTTTAAATCTATAGTTTATATAATAAATTATCGTTCACAGATTAGAGGTTTCTATTGAAATTTGTTTTAAAAGCCATATTTCAGAAAATATATATAAATAATTTTGCAGTTTCCGATGACAGCTTTTCAATTTGATCAAATAAATATTCGAAATTTCTATTTTCTCTACTTATTGACATATCACTCTAAAATTTTAAACCTAATTATATTAAAATTATATTCACCAAAAATATTTCATCTTTCCAATATTTATTTTCTTTTGCAACTAGTTAAAGATAACATAATAAATTACTGAATTTAGAATAAGAGTTTTATCTTTCGAATAAAATAACTTTCATCAAAATTCTTACATTCCAGTCTTTAATCAAGTAAAAAGTTTAATGTACGCTTTTTATGTAAAAGAAATGAAATAAAAATAAAAACGTTAACAATCACAAATGAATAAATAAATACTACGTACATAAAAATACTATTTTTTTCCAGTTTAATTGAATTCCATCATGTTTACGCTATTTTCCCTTAATGCATATACATTAACCGTCAAAAAATCAATAAACGTCATATTTTAAAAAAACTTTTTTTTTTCACTTTGGATACACCTGAGTTCCGCCATGTTTACGTGTAGTTTAATGCATGTACATTAACTGTCAAAAAATCAATGAACGTCATACATTTTAATAAAGACACGTTTAAATTTTAAGTTCCACCTGCTCCGGGCAATTCCAAACCGTTCACAATTTGAAAACAATGATTCAAGAGAACACTTCCTGTGCGTGTCTCTTTGGACTAGTAACTACATCCGCGTATTACAAGCCCGCTGAATAAACCTCCATTTCCGTCTTTTTCCCACTTAAAATTGAACCTGGTCGAACGCAGAAGCTGACTGCAGCATTAAATCAAAACGGACTGATTGTTTACTTTTAAGATAACAATGAGGTGAATCATATCCAGAAGGGATTCTGTTCTGAGCCTCTGGAGAAAATTTCATTGCCATTATTCTGATGCTAAACACGATAGCGAATAACGAACAACAGAACACTTAAGGAGTTCTGGGTAAGATTAAACAAAAGGCTGTTCAGAACAATTTGTGATTCTTCTTTTCTAGCAGTTATTTATTTTGAATCTTTGTCATTCTTGGGAAGAAAAAATATATGGACATCGGTTGGATGTTCATACTAAAATAAAAATGGTATTTTGTAGGTTCAAGTAAACATGAAACGGATATTTTGTTAACACTTCATTATTTTTCATTGCATAAAAATTCAAGAAACCTTTTATAGAATCTTCAAAAGTGTATTGTTTTTCCAGTTATCAAGAAACATTAAAGGGAAAATCTTGTGTAGTTTTAAGAAAAAAAGAAGGAAAAATGGCAAAACAATAGAACAATTTCTTCATGATCTTAAAATTATGTTGTCCTTTTAGGGTTTCCCTTATCAATTGTTGATTGTGATAGAATTATACGACTTCAAGTCTTGCATATTTCAGATAAGTGATTTAGGTGGGGATAGTTTGAAAGAGTTGATAGATTCAAAGTTCTTAACTAATAAAAAAAACTGATTTGCTCTTGGAAACATGTATACCATATAATAAAATAACAAGTAAAATGTCGATTTTCAAAAATTGATTGATTGATTGATTAGTAGCCAATATCAATATTAAATATTTAAAAGTAAATGATTTTTAATATTAATGCATGTTAAAATATTAAAAAAGATAACGTTTTCAACATTTGTTTAATATATTCAAATATATTCAACTCGTCTTTATAATCTCAAAATGAAACAAAAATAAATCGTAGCAATTTTGAAATTTACAAACAAATAAAAAAAACTTTATAGAAGAAAATGTGCATATTTTGATGAAATATACATGCAACACTAGAGCGTCAATTACATGGAAACACAACATTCTCTTAATAACCTTCAAGTTCTCTGTAGAAAATTATGATTGATTGTTGGAAATTTTAACAAAAACTTGCCATGACTTAAAACGCACTGCTTATGGACAAAACACAGAGATGATAAAATATTCTTTCTAAATCCCCTTTACATGCAGATATGAGGCTTGGCCAGTGCTTGACGAGTTTTTAAACTTTACCTCCCACCTTCTACAAGATATTTGTTACACTTAAGTACTCCGCATTATTTATGGATGGTCCCTCTGACTTCAGAAAAAAGGAGAAATATTTCAAATGCTAAGAAAAACAGCCGTAAGTAAAAATATCAACAAACACTTTTCTTTTCACATTGTCTTTCTTTTCTTTTAACATTGCATAGCACAAACTTAAAATATACTCTACTACAATTTTTATTTTATTTTTTTATTATTCCAAAACGAAAATTCTAAAAAGAATTCTGATGTCAAAAAACTTTCTTTAAATCGTTTGCTCTCAGTATTCTAGTTTTTTTTATAACATAATTACTTTTTCATCGCATAGTTCATTTTTTTAAAAAAAAATTTGGAATTTAGCATTAGTCTTTTTCTCTTTTTGCCCAAATTAGTCGAACTAATTAACCCAAACCATGAAAGAATTTTACTCCCAAGGATTAAAAAAAAAAAGAAGAGGGGACATGGATTCCGTTTTCAGTTTTGTAAATCAAAAAATAAACATATGAAAAAATAATTGCACCATATTTTCGAATCCGCTGTTCTACGAAAAGCAAATTTTGCATTTCAAATATAAGAATGACATTAAAAACATGCCTCAATTTCATTAGTTTAAATTCTGCCTGGTTAATAACCTCAGCCATTTTCTCAGAGCATTTATTTTATTTTCTTTAACAATCCGTTCTAGCGTGAAATGAGATCAGATAACCTTTTAGATTTGACGAAAATTCATGCCCATAATGTTACTAATTTCATATTAAAATTAACTTCACCACGCCTTTTCGCTTTGTTGACATTTTAATACCCATTAAACCTCTCATTTAATGTTTATCAGAATTTTTTTTTCACTAAACGCTCACGACCAAGCAAATAAAATTACAATACTGTCAGAATTCATTTATTTTATTATTTATTTAAATGCTTCATTAACTACAGAGTTCGATTTTATACATTTCACAAGTTCAGGAAGCGGCTGTCTAATAGTTAAAAAATCTTCGTTCTCTGTGATATAGACCTCCCCGAAATCATCTAGCAGATTTCCGTTTTAATCTTTTCTTCGATTGTAAGTTAATTTTATGAGTAGGTTTTTTTTATCATGTCAGAGCATGATGATTTTTTGTGGAATGAGGATTTTAGCATCAACAAAAATCCGTAGGAGAAAAAAAATTATTATCAGTACGAGCATCTCAAAAGATCAGCTTTTAATAACGTGTTGCCAGCCCATTTACAAAAGATTGAGAATGATTTTCAAAAAATAAGTTAATGACTACAGCAAATAAAACCTAGAAAAATGTCGTTTTGAGCACGTGATTATATGAAATGAAATAAAGAAGAAATGTGATATTTTTTAAACAATAAATGCGAGACAAAGTTGTTTGGATCATTTGGCATACTAAACTGACTCACTCAATGAAACAATTAAATTAAATAAAAATATAATTTAACTTGCACAAGCACGTGGTGCTTGGCCGTTCAAGAAATTATGTTCTGACATGAAACATTGAAATATGCAAAGCAGATTTCACTTTAATCTTTATTTATTTATTTGCAATAAAATAGACAACAAAAATATGAATTAGAGTTCTGCAATATTCCAAACTTTAAACTGGCAACTTAAGTATTAATAAAATCACTGCAATTCGATATATATATATATATATATATATATATATATATATATATATATATATGCAACAACAAAAAATTAGATTTAGAATAAAGATGAGAAATATAAATTTTTCTTTAATATTAATGATAAATTTGAAGACAGAAATTTATTAAAAAATCAGAAATTCTTTTAAAAAATCATGCGAATTAAATGCATTCGCGTTGTCTTACAATATACAAAAATGTCAGGTTTTATTATTATTATTTTCACCTTTTGCAAGATATGCAAACTTTTAAAATCAACAAATAAATATCAGCTAAATATTTCGCAGAGTAAAGTTATTCATTTAAAGTTTGAAACAAAAAAAAATACTTTTTTACTAAATAAATTTAAAATATTTAAAAATGTGTATAATTGTGTAACCCCTTCCTTTTTTTTTTCAGCTAAAATATATTTTTTAAACCCAACTGCAAATAGAAAAAAAATTAACAATCACTAAATCAAGTTCACCTTAAATATATCCTTCACGTTATTAGCAAAATATTCGGAGCAAATCATTAAGTAGCTTTTAATTCCGTAATAATTATTTAACGAATAAAACAATTTTCCATTTTACAATAATAATAAACAAAAATAATATATCCGAAGCAGTGCGAACATTTTATTTTTGGAATGTTTATTTTTCATTTTTTAACGTTTTATTTTATTTATTTTGCATTTCACCAGGGGAAAATGATAAATATTTAACGTTTTTATATTTAATTATATACAATAGCGTCAATATACAATATGAGAAATAGGATTAATTATTAATAAAATGTGGGCATATGACGCAAATTAATATTATGTAAGAAAATTCGAGCATGTAAGCGAACAATAATTTGGGGCTCAACATCCTGGTTGATAAGATTCAACTCTTAGTACCACACACCTTTTACAAAAATGCGCGTTCCCGCTGAGAAAATTCCATTGAAACCTCAACCCCCCGAACCGCAAATTCCAGAAGTCAGTGAGTGCCTCCGGGACTAGAAGGATGCGATACTGTTGATACTGAGATGAATAGGTACAAGCCCTTTTAGAAACTGATGGACAAAAGATAGTGAAAGCGAGCGAATGAATGACAGGTAATCCTGTGAAAAAAAGCTCCCCTCGTTGTTAAAATTTACTTTCAAAGAAGTCGTGCTGATAAAATCGGTTAAAAAAAGAATTTAAATATCTACCAATGAAAAAAAAGGCAAGCAAAGACGAACTTAAGAAAATTTATGCACAAAAAAACAATAGGTAAATGCTAATTTTATTTAAATATTTTAAACATATTGTTTTATTTAAGAAATCCCACTGATTAAAAAGAAATGTTAAAAAACAATGGATGAAAAAAACCTTGAGTTCTTCATTTTTTAAAAAATCTATTACAAAAATAATACACTAAAAATCAATGCTTTATAGCTAAATGTTAAGGTTTTTAAGAAAAACAACAACAATGGAATCATATTTTTTCAATATAATATAGCTCATTTTTTTTATCTTGTTGTTTACATCATGAGATTTCAAAAAATATATAAAAAAATAAATCCTACAAATTAAATCAATTTCCAAATAAATCTTTAAAAAGGACAAGGAAAATTAAACGTTGCCGTTTTTAAAAAATTTATATTAAAAACTATTACACTTGAAGCAGATAGTTATGATATAAAACTAACACTTTTTTAATGTTAATAATTGAATCATTTAAATAGATAATGAATTTCAGATACTTAATTAATCATTTCATTTTCTATTTATTTTTTTAATTTAATTAACATAGATTATTTTTTAAAATAACCGAATAAATACATAATATACATGTTTGGAATATTTACAATAAAAATAAGTTTAAAAATATAAATTTTCAAATTAACATATTTTAAATAAATTTTTAAAAATAATTTCATTCTTTTTACCTGTATGTCTTGTATAAAGTCCGTCTCATCCAGAAGAACAATTTTGCAATGGTAATTTTGAGCTTTTTTCCCAAAGCACCAAAACATTTTGAAGTTTGTTCCAAAATCCAAACTAAATAAAACTTTTCACTTAACAAATTCTTCTTAAATTGAATTTTTAACTTTCAATTAAAGTCACACAAAGCACATATTTTAAATTTTGTATCCAATAACTAATCCTTCGTTGAAAGATTTCAAATAGCGGTCTTCGCAAACACGCAAGGAGCACTGTCAACCGTCAAACTCTCTTCAAATGCGGCGCTCAGATGATCTCTTCTCCACGGTCATAGACTCAGATCTTCTCCTGTCAGTTTCAGCGGGATTTGTTTTCTAAAGAAAGCTCGTAAAGAGCTGTCTGAAAACACACCCACATCGTCTACTTTCACTCGATTGGTCTGTCAACTTCAGGATGAAAGAAGGAATAGACGATCGTGCTGCCATCTGGAACTGAGTTATCGAAACAAATCTTTGAATGTGTTGAACGCTACAATTTTAATTGAATGATATTAATACTCAGAATAATATAAGTAGATCGTAGATATTTAATGCAACATATTTAAGGAAAAGTCTGTCAAATAGCTCTATAAAACAGCAGTTAGATTTTGAGCAATCAATTTTGGAGATTAGTCATTTCTTCAGGAAACTATGATTTGAAGAAGGTTTTCAGTATTTTTATTAGATTTTGTATTGCAAAATTATATGAAATATTAACACTTTCTTTTCAATAATTTTGAAGAATATAATTCTACAAGACGTTTTCCCCAATTTTCAAAAAAGTATTTCAGTATATAAGTATTTTCAAAAAAGAATTTTGTTTTAAAAAGTATTTCAGTGATACCAGTTTTATTTATCCATATAATAATTCTTCTAGTTTTAATAATTTTTTTCAAAATATTTTAAAGCAATTTTTACACTTAATTTATTATTTTAATCGGTTATATTTTTAAATTTTAAAATTAAAAAAATGTTAAATGGCTTAAAAGTTAAACCACCGTATATTAAAGGCATGAAATAAACCATCATGTGTGTACAGGTGGTTCATGAATTAAACCATGATTGTGTAAGAATTAATATGGAAGCAACAAAAGAAGATTCACTACATGCTAGAGAAGTTAATGATGCTTTTGATAGCGACCTTGGAAGGTACCCTGAAAGAAAATGCTTATTTAACGTTTTTAACTTCAGAAATGAAAAATTCCCCGACGTTTTCTATTCTATTTACAGTGACCCTCGGCTAATTAGAAAGTTTACCTCAAAAACTTCGGTAATTCGACTTTCTCCCCCCACCTCATCACCTGAAGTTCCTATTCCTATTTTCAATGAATTCCTTGAAAAATAAAATAATGCTAAAATTGCTCTTTATTTCGAAATGGCACACACGTTATATAAACAAAAAGCTGCGCTCATATGCTAATTGTTTCAAATATTTACAAATATCATCACGTTGTTCCTTAAATAATTTAATAATTCTGAAATCTCTCATTTCACTAGAAATATCTCTTTTTATTACCTTGCTTTTCCTCTCATCTCTACTTTTCATCTTAAATTTCCTCAACTATAAAATTTATTTGTTAATTATTTTATTAGAGAAAGAGTTGTAAAAGGTTTTCGAATACTATAGAAATTTTGTGAATAATAATATTCTTTTAAAGTTTTTATTATCTGTTTTACAATAAATAATGAGATTTATTACCTGTTCATTCGCATTGTATTGCATTACTTGTGTCGAATCTTTTCTATGCCTTTCTTTTCCGGTACCGGACAACATTTTTCCAATTCCTACTATTAGTTCACTCTCTCCCTAAATCTTGTTCACATTTTGAATCGTTAATAAAATACTTTTTTTCATCCACTCAAGTTTAAATACGTTTTTTTTAAAACTTGTAGTGGATTATATTTGATGTTAATACAGTTTTTTTTGAATATTAATTCATTAATTAATTTTTAATACTTTAAACAGAGTTTTAATAGTTTGTAATGAAAATCGAAAGCAAGAGACAGTAGCTCAATCGGTAAAATGCAAGGATATGAGTATTTTTCACTCAAAAGTGAAGAATGCGAGTTCAATCTTGGGAAAATCAGAAACTTTCTGATAAATTTTTGCTTTAAATATACGATTTTTACAAATTATTCTCGAGAGTGCTTAGAATAAAGGATCTATCTCTAAAAATAAATTTGAAGAAACTTTAAGCTTTAGGATCAGTTCTGATTTCTCTCCTTATAAATCTTTTTCACCAATTGTTGGTCGCTTCTCCTACCTAACCTTAAGATTGAGTTACGTGTCGAGAAGGAGAATGGAAAATTGCGAGGAAATTCGCCTTCTATTTTGCCCCTTAATATTGTGAATCTATCATATCTATATACATATTTATATTAATTGTAAGTATTTTATAAAAAGTAAGTAAAATAAAGTTTTTCTTTGTTGATCTAAGTTAGAATTGACTTAATTTTTTTATTACTGGTTTTTCGTTAATTGAATGCAGATTCCTAAAAGTTATTTTTTTCATGCTATGTAATGTTATTTAGATAAATTCATGTATATAAAGTCCTTTTGTCATGTTTTTCGATTACTATTTAATAAATAATATAGAAATCTTTACAGCTTATTTAAAACTAAAGTATGTTCCGAAATGTAACTTTATATTTTAAATAAATAAATAAATATTTGAAAATTACTATGCATATCACTAGAAGAAATCTATATATTTCTTAAAGATGCACAACTTTGAATACTTGGCTGCTTACAATGTTGTCATCGGAACTTTATGTATGATGGATTTGAAAAGATGAACATTGATTGGCAAGTTCTATCTATGGCAATCTATAACCATCCGTTTACTTTCTTTCAAGTAATTTTTTTGGACTGCGTGTCGTCGCCATCTTTACCCACTCCCATCTTTTCCTCGTCATCCTATTTTCGCCTTTGGGTATTCAATCATTTTATCGCTATCAAAAGAGAATCAGATGGGAAAATGAATACCTGAATTTTGCTTATCTCCACACCAGCTTTTCCTTAACTCATTAAATACTTTTATTTTATTTAATAGATATAAATTGTGTGTTTAAATTTATACTTCCAAAAATAATATTATCTTGATATTGTTGGTCAAATGAGTGTTAGATATGAGGGATTTTATTGTAGTGTGCAGAAAAATAAATATAGTAAATACAAAAAGGATTAAGATGAAATCTGCTATGCATATTTCAATGTTTCATTTCAGAATACAATTTCTTGAACGACCAAGCAACACGTGCTCGTGCAAGTTAAATTATATTTTTTATTCATTTTAATGGTTTCATTGAATAAGTCACTTTAGTATTGCAAAAGATTATACAAACTTTATCTTGCATTTATTGTTTAACAAAAATATCACATTTCCTATTTATTTCATTTCATATAAACACGTGCTCAAAATAAAAATTTTCTGTGTTTTATTTGCTGTAGTTAGTAAGTTTTTTTTTTTTTTAAATCGGAGCTTTTGTAAATGCAATATCAACGCGTTATTAAAAGCTTATTTTTTTGAAATGCTCGTACAAATAATAAATTTTTATTTTTCGCCTTCGGATTAAAATGTTTATTTTTTGCTTAATGTCTTCTTTTCTTTTTTTTTTTTCGCCTACTGATTTTTGTTGATGCCACAAACCTCATTCCCAAAGTAACATCATATTCTGACTTGATAAAAAAAATGCTTGGTGTGTGTGAGTGTGAGTGTGTGTGTGTGTGTGTGTGTGTGTGTGTGTGTGCACTGTAGAAATGATTAAACTACAAAAAAGAAGTATTTATAATTAAGGAATTGCAAATGTATTTAAAAATATAAACATTTCTCTAAAAAATGTTACAGCAGTCTTCTTCCTGTATCAACACTCACTTTAAATGTTACCCTTTTTCATTTCCTTGGATTTACGGAGCCAATACTGCAACTATTTAAAAAAATATCATCACCTTATACTTAAATAAATACTAATACACTCATTTAGCTCTCCCAGAGCCCGAAAAATAGTTTAAAAACTAATTCAGAATTCATTTTATCACTTGAACTTGAAAGAAGTAAGGTGTTGGGATTTATAGCAACAAGGACTGTTATCCGCTGTTTCAAATACTTAGAACAAAGTATATATTAAACACAAGAGAGCGTGCACACACAAAAACAAATTGGTTTCAGTGAGTTAACAGTCAATGAAGTCTGCTCAGTTAGTTGATTGAAGCCGCAGTGAGTCCGCTGAAGCGATTTAGAACATTTCCAGAAGTTCCAATGGAAAGAAGAGGCACCATAAGTCAGAGCGATTTAAACATTTTATCTCTTATTCTATAATGATATGAAAGTTAAATTTTTTCTAAAATACTGCCATCAAAATAAAATTAATTTTATTTTGACACGACAATTGATTATTTTTCGAAATAGAGTTAATAAAATTAATCTTAAAAGTAAAACTAAAAACAAACGATTATTTTTATTTTTCCGTTATAATAAATTCTTTCTAAAAGTACATCCAACTTTGTTTTACCGATTTTAAAATAAAGAGGGTTATATTTCCAAAGTTTATTGTAGACCAACAAGAAACATTCTATTTTTGTGCATTTGAAGTCTCAATTTTTATTCCTATTATCTCAATTCATCTCTCCCTCTCTCTTCCCCTTTTCAAGTCGGTTGATAATATCGCATTAGGATGTGATATTCAAACACCAATTCTCTATTTCTTTCTTTTCAAGAGGGTCTGTACAAATTTCTTGTACATAATTCAACAGGTGAATCAACCTTTCAGTAGATTCATCTGCTGTTCTACGACGACATCAAATATAATCAACTCCAACCAACATACATAATATAGGTATTACGTAAGCATATCGCCCCGCCTCTCACGTTCTCTTAAATTTCCGCCACCCATCCTGCAAAATTTAAGAATACTCACATTTACATTTTTATTGAAAGAAAGCATTATTATTAATATTATTACAAAGAGAGAGTAATCTAATTTGAAGGAAAAAATTATCAATCTTGGTTATGTGAAAATATGTCGTCATACACAATATGTTAGGATATACAGGGTGTCCAAAAAGTTCCCGTACTGTTGGTTTGTGAATTTATTTTACAAAAACAATAGGTTTAAAAAGAATTATTTTTATGCCAATGATAAAAAGCACTTTTAAACATAACGAAGGAAAAAAATACTGAAATTACATTTATAATAAATGTTCAAAATGTCCACCTCTTTCTTGGAGACGAAGCTGAACCCGTTTGCGCATGTTTTTCGAAACGCGTTTTAACATGCCAGGAGTGATTTCTTGCATCCTTTGGGTAATTGCGATTTTCATATCATCTATTGTTTGAGGATCACTTTCATAAATTTTTTCCTTTAAATTTTTCCCACAGAAAAAAGTCCGGGATGGTCAGATCAGGGGATCGAGGTGGCCAAAGATTTTTTGAGATAAGTCGATGGCCGAAAAAAGCTCCAAGAATATCCATGGTTTCATTACTCGTATGGCAAAATTTAATATACTTGAAAAAAAATCATGGACAATGATTTTTTAAATTTGGAGTACGGGAACTTTTTGGACACCCGGTACTTATCTAAAATAATTTAATATATATCGGCTAATTAAACTGAATTATCTGATCGGATTTTGTTCAGATTATTTGATTTCGATTTATTAAAAATTGAGCGAACTACAACAAACTAGTAATATCAAATTATTGATAGAGGAGGGGAGAAAATAACTGTAAATTCCGATTCTTATATACGGACAAAAAGCATAACCACCTCTCATACAAGAATGTAGCCTCTCTATAACAATGAAGGACGTTTTTCGCAGATGAACAAACCACTAAATAAATATTCAATGCCATGGCATCCAGGGTATAGAAAGATTATTTTGTTCTACTCCGCACACTACTTATATCACATGGTAAAAGGAGGGTTTAGTGTGTAATCCTCCGCGAATGGGAGGAGTTAAAGGAACGTTAGGGGGGGAGTTAAAATTATTTTTCAAATTTTAAGTCTAAAATGCTGTTTGTACTCATTCTCCTAATTCCTTTTTTTTTAATTATATGTATCTGAAAGAAGATATCAAAACGATTGTATTTCCGTTGCTAGTTTTATTTCATTTGAGATAGATTTTAAAAAAAATTGTTTAAATGGTGCCCTTGACAATTTTTCAACTTTTATTAAATATTTAAAAATACTGACACTTACGAAAAAAAAATTCCTTCGGGAGAAACCAGTTTTTATTCCCTCTACCAATTGCAGAACGACTTCTTAATAAAGACACCGTAATAGCAAACGAAACACGGGTACAACATTTTCCCATAGGATAATATTACTTTTGAAAATTGTGTATGCGGCAACCTAAATGGTATCGGGATCATAGTGTCCATTTTTTAACCCTTCATCGTATTTAGTTTTTAATTAAATTTAATAATTGTTATATTTTCATTATATAAAAAAAATACGTATGTAATGTTATTTAGCAATCAAAACCGTTTTGTAATTACCCGTTTGTAATGATACAATGTATAAGAGAACGCGGCCCGAATGCAGCATTTCCACCACTGTTTACTCAAGCGACGGGTAAACAGACGGAATCGATTCACCTGTGACACGATCGTCAGGTGAACGTCACTTCAAACTCCATTTGACATCCAACTGCACTCTGTTTATTGTTGTCTAATGGGGTGTATGATGTCAGCACGGATTGATCGCTTACGTGACGAATGATTCAAGCCATCAAGAAGTCGCGTAGAATGAAACTACGAAAAAAATACAAAATATTTGCTTTTAAAGCAAATACAATTAAACTCTAGCTTATTCAACACGATGAGGCTCTGTGAAATTTTGAACATCTTTCTTTGATTGACTGGCTCGAAATTTTATAGAGATCTACAGTTTTGGTAGTCATACCTGATTCTCTGACTCGCCACGAAGGCACGCGGATTTTAACCATAAAACTGAATGACCAGACCGCGGACACAGCAACACTGGCTGGAACTATGGTTGAGCCCTAAGGTCCATCACCAGCCACGGCACAACCTTTCTGTTAGGAAATCCGTCTCGTCATCGATGGGAGGAGCCTACCCCACCCCCATTAATGTGCCCACCAGGGTGGCAAGATCAAACCACCATGCCGGAAGTATCTCATCCTCATTTCGAGCCCCCCGGAGGGTTACAGTTTGGGTAGATTCACTTTATACCAAATTTCCCTTTATTTAGTTTTTTTATTCAATAAATTATTGGGTTTCGATGCTCACGGGCAGAAATCAGGCAGACAATTTACTCTTTAGTGGGTTATATAAAATTTGATGCAAATTTGTGACAAAAATCAGGAAAAAAATTTATTCGACTAACTTGTTGCATCTCTAAATTATTCCACAAATAGACAGATCTACTGATATTCTACCTGTTAATGGATCCAATTCAGAATTTGGTGCAGGTCTACTGTTGTTGCAAAAAACTATTTGCAACTTTTATATCTTTATAGCTTACAACATTTTGAGTAATCAAATCCGCATGCACAATGACCGAGAGATTTTCTGTCAATGGATTACATCAATTATTTATTAGAAATCTATATTGTTACAAACCTGTAAGTTTGCTTCCCAGCACGAACAGTGCCATCGTGAGAAAGACTGTTTTACGATAAGCTCTGTTGCGTGCTGAGCGGGTGCTACATCAGTGATCTGAAAGCTTGGCGACGGATTTGGCGACAAACTAGATAATGAACTGCGGTGTGTTCGTCTCGATTGTACATATTTGTCGTCTGTATATTTGTCGTTTTTGTGTTGATGTCTTGGCGCAAATAAACGTCGTTGTTTTGTTTGTTGTTGTTGTTACTAATCCCAGAAGGCCCAGAAGCGCTGGACCATCTCCATAAAACCCAATATTTCCAAAAAGTCCATAAATAGAACAGAGTCTTTGATTACGTCATGTTTTGTAAAATTTAGACAATTTAAAATGCGAGGGAGAGAAGCTGGTGCGCTCTTGCACCAATGACAGTCCGGGAAGTACTTTTGTCCCTGGTGAAAAGCGAGGCCTTTAATATATCCGCTGATAAATCGAGAGAGGGCTGCACTTTGTTTTCTATCGCCCCTGGTCTGGAGGGCCCCTGCAGGAAAATCTCCAAAGTACCAGGAATTATTCGGAGGAACACGCCAAAGCTTATTTGTCTTCACTTTTGCAATTGAGGAGATCTCTGAATACGTGATCTCTGAATACGGTGTTGTCTACTGAAGCCCGATGATTGTGTCCTCACAGCCACTTTAAACAAACCTGGTGAACCGTAAGATTATTAAGTACTAAGAACGTATACCAAATTTCATCCACTCAGTTTAATATTCATATTTTTTTTAGTTACTTCGCTCATAAGCGTAATTCCAAACATTTGGTGGCAGTCGAGACACTCAAGGAAATTTAAATATTAATATTCGAAGTAAAAAATTAATTGTTGTAGTACTCTCACTTTGAACACTTCGTGTTTTAGAATGTAAAAGAAAAAATACTTAAATTATAACTAGAACAAGATCCATAATTAAGAATTTTTCACTCAGGACCGATCTCAGATTCCGTAAGAGTATTCGAAGTATATTTCTTAATCTAAGATTTTATTTCGAATAATGTTGCCATCGCAATTTGTATTATCTTGAATTTTTTTATTAATAAGTTTAGTATTTTACGAGTAATATTAATTGAATTTAATAATTCAAATCAAAATGGATATGAAATTCTAATAGATTTAATTAAAGCGTGATAACTCTGAAAGAAAATACTTTAATTTTATTTTTGCCTTAAAAAACTTCAATACTTTTTTTTATCTATCACAGAACATTATCTAATATAAAAAATTAATATTTGTTTGTTCGTATTTTATGCGCTACCGTATTGTTCTCCGATTGCAATTAAAAACCTTGCGAATTTATTGTTTACACTTGTGCGAAGGTCATAGGCATAGTACAATTATTAGCATTTATTTTGAACACAATAAAATTTACTAACAGATCTTTTCCACGACTTAACATTATTTTAAAATTGACAGTCGACAAAAGATAAATGGCACATGTGATTTCGTGCTTATCGCACGTTCTATATAAAACAAAACAAAATTATTATCAACGATGCCAATCATTCTAAGTGAAATGAAATTGACAAATATTTAGAACCGCTATTTTTTCTTCTTCTTTGATTTAATAAATAGCTATCTACCTAAGATATTGTCATTTAACGTACACAATATTTTGGCTGCAGTGAAATGCCCATATTATTAGAAATTTTCCTGGGAAAACAGTAATTTTTCTATTTATTTATTGAATAGACATAAATGTTTGTTAAGCAAGCGTTACAAGCGGATGAACGTCGCGAAAGAGCGTGGAAGGAGCGAGCGATTGGCGACTGTTGATGAAGAGCTTGGAGCCAGCCGGGTTGGTTTGGCGAAAGAAATAGTCTAGTAGCCGCTGGATAGTTCAAGAGGCTACGCGTGCTTCTGGGCGTACGCTCGCTCGGCGATATAAGGGACGAGTTGCCGTAATTTAGCAGTTCCCCTCGGAGGAGTAGCGACTCGTTGAGTGAGGTAATTAATTTTCTCACTTATTATTAGTGAGCTGTGTTTACGTTTGTTGTTAACGTTGTATAATTGAGCTCTCTGTGATTTACCGTTTGCTATGCTATACGATATATGTTTTTCAGTCAGTGTTTATTGTGCGTAAGGCTTGCATTTTCGCTGTAAGTGACTGTTGACTGCTGGATTGATTCTATCTGAAGTTTTACTTTTTCAAGTCATCCTGTAAATACCTGTAAATAGATTTGTTTGTGCTGACCTCAAGAAAAGTCCATTCAATCCGAACCCACTACGCTAAAAACGTAACACAAGTATATACCGTGTTGACTGCCTCGTGAAAAAAATAGCCCCCCCCCCCCAAGCTTTCGTCACTAAGATCTTCCAGCACAATAAAAGAAACAAGAAAATTCGAGCTTCTCAAATAAGCGAGGAACGACAAGCGGGTAATGAAGCAGATTGTTTATGAATTGCAGATTCACGTGCTTGAGAGTTTTAAGACGAACAGGCGGCAAAAACCGAAAGACAACGTTTAGGTGCTATCCGATCACGTGCATCATAATCAGAAAGGATAAAATATCTGAAAATTGTCATTCAGATTTTTAATCATTTTTATGATCTTTTAATATTCCTCCATTTTTGCATTATCGCTTGTGATACGTTTAATAATTGTTCAGAATTCTTGTGTAAATTGCTTTCTTGTTAAAAAATATGTTTAAAATATTTTTTTATGAAAAAAAGATTAGATCTAAAAAATTATTCATGACAAAAAAATTGGCATAATTGAAGATGACGTAAAAATATTTTTGTACTGATGTATTTTAGAAAGTTATCGGAGTAAAAGTTAATATTACGCTTAATTTTTAATTAAAATACTAATAAAAGTTTGAAAAAAATCGCTCCTATATGTGCATTTCCACCCTCCAAAATCTATACATGTCAAATTTGGTAGCTCTAGATCAAACAATATAACTTGTGGATGGTCATCACCACACAGACATACTCATGAACAAACATTCAAATTTATTATAATAAATGTCGTTCATAAGTAAGTCAAAAAAATTAATTTAATAATACATGTATCGACGTTACTTTGTTCAAAACGAGCTCGTTTTGTAAAACCCTTTCTAATTTATAAGCACATCTTGTATGAAATATTCTCTACAGTATTTTCCAACATCATAGATTACGAAAGTTTTATATCTATTATGTAATTATTGTCGATAAAAGCAATTTAGTTGTTCCCGTTTATAATTTTATTTTTAAAGGTTTTATTTATTGTGTATTTACATGTAATCGGTTAGTTGTTTCCACAAAAGAAATAATTTTGGAAATATCGTTTGACATTTGAAATAGCTGTCGAGTTTAATTAAGAGTAATAAAAAGAATAATATTTATTTTCTTGTCGACAATAAATAAATTCATTGAAATTTACTGATATAGAAGGAGAAGCATAAATAATATTTATTCTCTTTATTTTGTTTTATTATTCAAATGCTTTAGAGTTGATAATATCTTCTGTTGTCACGTCTTCCCTCAAAATAAATAAATTTCTTTACTGTCAAACTCGTGAATATCTAACACACAAATGGCCATGTTAAAAACAGATTTTCTTGCTTCAATTCGCACTTGAAATGATTGACCATGCGCTTTGTTGATGGTCAACAAGACTGCAATTTGAATGGGGAGCTGCAGTCGTTTGAAAATCGAAAGGCATGTCAATGGGAATAATGGGAATGCGTGAAATGAGCGCATCTTTTCCACTCAACTCTTCTTTAAGAATAGTTGCATCGATTCTCCCCGCATATAGTTGCATCGATGAATAATTTTTTATATCTAATCTTTTTTTCTTAAAAAAATCTTTTATTAAAAAAAATTTCTTACAAAATATTTTAAGCATATTTTTTTTTAACTAGAAAGCAATTTACACAAGAATTCTGAACAATTATTAAACGTATCACAAACGATAATGCAAAAGTGGGGGAATATTATAAGATCATCAAAATGATTAAAAATTTGAATGAGAGTTTTCAGATATTTCATTCTTCCTGTTTTTCGATACGTATTATTATCGATACTAATATATAATAAAAAAATGAAACTTTCAAAACAGTGCAATTAAACTTTTGTCCGCGACTTAAATCCTTAGCGACAAAGTTGGTTTCAGGAAACAGAGACATGTTTACTTTATTCTGAGAAAAATCCGTAAAGAATTTAAATTTGTATTTCAAATATGCTATCAATATGAAAACATATGCCGAATTTTAGATTGCCTTGGGCTAGAAATTCGGTTACATTGTTAAAACGCCAAGAGGAGAGTATCCATTCTTTAAGAATTTTAGTGCAGCTGACAGAAAATAATAAAAATAATATTATATATATACAAGGTGGCCAGAAATAAAACACCCCTACTCTGACCTCCATGGATATCGAACTACTCAGTGTAAAGGCTCAAAATTTTGTACACATACTATTCAAAATATGGGGAAACGGATTTCACGAAAAAAAATTAGTTCCTGAAATCACCGATAGGTGGCGCTGCACAACTGGAACTATGATCAAAAGACATAAATAATAATAAAAATTAAAATGTTTATGCGGAATGGAATGCTTCCATGCTTCCTTTTTAATTTTTCTGCCCCTTATGGAAAATAAAAATAGTAAAGAAGCTAGAACTCCCGTTGTAACTGCAATTTCATACTGTAACCAGAAAAATTTGCATAAAGCATGGTTAGAAGCCATGTTAAAAGGTGGGGAATGTCATTCTTATTAGTGATGGCTGTCACGCTGCCAGAACGCGCTTTGCTTGTGAAGTTGTTTTACGAGAATAAAGGAAATGCTCCAGCAGCACTTCGAGAGTTTCGCCGACTTAAGGATTTGCGTAAGGGACCATTGCTTCCACAAGCTCTCAGGAGAATGATCGCTCGATTCGAGGAAACTGGACATCTTGGAGTTCAGCCTGGTCGAGGACGCAAACCGGTTCGTTCAGATGTCGTTGAAGATGTTGCCACCGGTATTGTTGAACAGTCAATGGATAATGTTTTAGGCTGCAGTAGTGCACGTGCAATGTCACGACACTTGGGTGTTCCCTATAGCACAGTGTGGAACGTACTCAGAAAAATGGTGCATTGTTTCCCGTACAAAATCCGCCCTAATCAACAATTGCTGGCCACAGACAGGGAGATGCGACTGACCTTTGCATTGACATTTCTTGCTAGAGTTGAAGTGGATGCATCGTGGCCGTGGCAGATTCTGTGGAGCGATGAGGCCCATTTCCACCTCAGTGGAACAGTGAACACCCATAACTGTCGCATATGGGACACGACAAACCCCCGTACCTTCCAAGAGATTCCACTCCACTCACCGAAAGTTACAGTCTGGTGTGGATTCACAGCCACATTCATCCTTGGACCGTTCTTTTTCGAAGAGGTTACTTCCAATGGCCTTGAGACATGTACCGTGACGGCCAACAGGTACAAAAGGATGCTCGAAACATTTGTTGTACCCCATTTGCAGCAGCGCCAATGCCTTGACACCATTACTTTTATGCAAGATGGAGCACCTCCACACATTGGACTCCCTGTGCAACAGTTTCTTCGCCAACATTTCACCACTGACAGAATAATCAGTCGCGCGTTTCCGACAACTTGGCCATCTCGTTCACCGGATCTTAATCCGTGTGATTTTTGGCTTTGGGGACACTTAAAAAACCTTGTTTATCGAGAACGTCTGATAACCTTGGCAGATTTGAAAGAGAGTATCAGTCTGCATGTGAGAAGCATCTCAGATGACCAGTTACGATCCGCAGTTGAACAAGCTGTCCACAGACTTCACATTTTACATCTTCAGGAAGGGAACCATATTGAGCAGCATTCCCTGCATCGATAACGTCCTTGTTTCATGTATGCTTGGTACTTTCAAATAAAATGTGTTTAAAACGTGTTTTTGTGTCTTTTCAGCATACGTCCAGTGGTACAGCGCCACCTATCGGTGATTTCTGGAACTAAATTTTTTTTCGTGAAATCCGTTTCCCCATTTTTTGAATAGTAAGTCCACAAATTTTCAAGCCTTTACACTGAGTAGTTCGATATCCAGGGAGGTCAGAGTAGGGGTGTTTTATTTCTGGCCACCCGGTATATATATATATATATATATATATATATATATATATATATATATATAAAGTACAAGTGCAATCAGTTTATAAGTGAACCACTGAGGAATAATTGCTGATAAGCCACCATTATAGAATAATTTTAATTGCTGTTTTAAGAAAAATATTATAAATAGTTCGGATGTAAGTGCTTTATTTTCTTTCCCTTTGATATGAAAAAATATATATAATTAAAGTGAAGCTTAACATTATTTTTCTGTATAAATACGGAATATTAAAAATATTTTTTAAGATTTTACATTTTAATTTAATTACATAAAATATTTAATAAAAATTTTAAAGACAATTGATCTCATCAAAGCAGCTAGTCGTCAAAAGGGCCTAGTTGAAAATATAATTCCATATTATGAATTTTTCCTTCATCGAAGAATTAGTCTTTATTATGCCATTTATTAGTTTCACAACCCTAAGATGCTA
The DNA here is from genome assembly GCA_026289955.1 of Argiope argentata. Classification (NCBI taxonomy): domain Eukaryota; kingdom Metazoa; phylum Arthropoda; class Arachnida; order Araneae; family Araneidae; genus Argiope; species Argiope argentata. Next base: position 565,316 of record JAOUZG010016761.1, on the reverse strand, counting down.
CTGCACCCTTCTTTCCGTGGTAAAAAGCGGACACGACATCATCATCACCATCATTAGTTTCACTATCAAATGCCTCTAATAGGAAGAGTTATTTTATAGTTATCCAGTAGATTTGATATAATTTTTCATAAAATTAAAAAAAAAACAGATCGATGTTAATTTGTCGAAGACAAAATTTACTTGCACCCACAGTTTTTCAGAAACTAAGTAACTTATATTTACAAATTATACACCAATTTAATTCCCAAAGAACATACATCGATAATCATCATATATATA
>JAOUZG010016761.1:538638-564637 GCA_026289955.1 Argiope argentata | reverse complement strand
TTCAAATTTTCAATCGTTAATAAAATACTTTTTATTCAGCCACTCAAGTTCAAAGTCATTTAAAAACTTATAGTGAATGACACTTGATATTAAAATGTTTTTTTTTTTCAAATATTAATTCATTCATTAAATTAATTAATTTTTAAAACTTTAAACAGAGTTTTAGCACTTTGTAATGAAAATTGAAGTCCACATGCAGTAATTCAATCGGTGAAATACAAGGATTTCTATATTTTTCTATAAGTAAAAGCGCAATCAGTATTTAAGTGAACCACTGTGGAATAATTGCTGTTATACTACAATTATAGAATAATTTTAATTGCTGTTTTAAGAAATATATAACCGAGTTTTAGCATTTTATAATTAAAATTGAAGTCTACGGGCAGTAATTCAATCGGTGAAATACAAGGATTTCTACATTTTTCACGTGAAGGTGAAGAATGCGAGTTCGGTTCTTGCGAAAATCAGTCATTTTTTTATAAATTATTTATATTTATATTGTTTAATTGTAATCATTTAATAAAAAGAAACCAAAATGAAAATTTTCCTTGTTGACTAAAGTAGGATTCGGGGAAAAAAACTGTATTAACATCGAGTGTCATCCACTACCAGTTTAAAAAATGTATTTGAACTTGAATGGATGAATAAAAAGTATTTTATTAACGGTCGCAAAGTAGAACTGTGTTTAAACATGGAGACTGTGAATTAATAGTAGGCATTGAAAAATTAAAAGTGCAAAAAATATTTATTTGAACTGATAAGAAATAATTGTCGATAAGAGGCAATTATAGAATTATTTAAATTGCTATTTTTGGAGAAAAAATTATAAATACCTCGGATGTAAGTGCTTCATTTTCTTGTCTATTGATCTAATAAAAGTAGAATTGATCTTACCCGAGTTGGTTATTTTATGAATCAATTGACGTTGTTAAAATCAGATATAATCATTAAGAGATATTTCAGAAATAGTCATTAAGTGGTATCTATTGTTTTTATGTATTGAATCTAAAAATTAACTAAATTTGATAAAAAAGCAAAATCCACTCGATATATATTTTTTAAATTTCTACCATAGGGTGAATGCAAAGAGAAAACATTATAATCATTAAAAAAAGTTCTTGAGGATTTGATATATTGACAAATTTTAGATAATAAAAAGTCTAAAATACAGTTTTAAAAATTGTGCCTGCTCATATGTATTTGAAAGGCTAAAACAGTCACTTTTAGCGCTAGACAAGCAACGATATTGTTAAAATTTCATCTTGATTTTGTACGGTATCAGAAAATTATACTACGGGAGTTGAAATATCATTTCGTATAACCCGTTCCTGAAAGAAACTATATGGGTGAAATTTAGTAATTATACTCAAGTTTGCTTGAGTTTAATTTATAGAGTTTTAACAAACCATTCGTAGATTTAAAAGGAAATTGAAGCTGATACTAAGATATCCTTTAAGAAATTGATAAGACAAAACTGCTTAATTCAGTTATTAAAAAATGAAAGATGCTTTCGGATTGACCAAGCTATTTTTAATTGAACCATATATCCTTAACCATATATCTAACTACTAATAGGAAAAAAGCAACTACCTAAGAGCTAAAGAAATTTCGATATATTTTTTGTGATACTTTTTGATTATATTAATTATATGCTTTCATCTAATTCATAAGGGTCTCGAACTAACTCGCATTCGAATCAAATATCTTAAAATCTAAAGCATTATTTTAATATTCTTAATTATTTTTTTATAATCTTAGTATTACATTATTTAAAAATTTTGATATATATATATTTGCCTTTCAAATAAAATGCCTGATTCTGTTATTAAATTAGTATTTAGATAATGTTCAAAAGTTGCTTACTACTATTATTTTAAGTATGAATATTTTTTTTTATACGAGAAGTATTTTCATATTAGAACTTACCTTCCGCTTTCAACTCTCTAGTAAGAGCCCCGTAATTCGATGTTTTTATCAGAATTTGTTTCATAACACTGCCTGAATAAATCATAAAGATCAATAAAAATAATGGTGAGAGAGTTTGTAAAAAGGGAATACAGAGTTTTGCATTATCAAAGGAGCTTAATTTGGCTCCAGTTACATCATTATCAGAGCATTTGATTTTCGAAATATTTAATTTGCAGCTGGCCTGTACGAAGAGCAACTTTCATGGAATCGAATCTCAAACCAATGACTAACTCTGAGATTCTGACTGAAATCACTTCAAACCACTAAGGCTGAGATTCTGCCTGGAGGTGACCTAGCACACATTACGGAAAATATTCGCGTTTCATTAGTTTTCTGTAACTAAATCGTAAAATGATAATCATGATTCTTAAGAGAAAACTCTTTGGAAATGCAGAAATATATAACATACAATATTCATGATAAATAAAAAAATTAAATATTTCAGCTTCATGAATAATTATTGAATAAATTGGCTACTGTTTACTACTGTTATGCCAGAAAGGTTGCTACTGAACAGCTAGCATGAAGGCCAATTTTTTCATGAAATTTTGAAGTTGAATCTGGCAATAAAGTTTTTATTTACATTTTATACTGTTCTCCATGTGGTCGCTTGTGTTCACTTAAATTTATAAACTTGCAATTGCTAAATTTGATTCTTTCCTATTTATATCAAAAAATGTCGTTTGATACGAACACCGTAGATAAATCAGTTAAGAAAATAATAAAAACAAGCATCAGAAGTAATCATCGTGCATTATTTGTTATTTTAGGTTCTGATGGATCTAAAAAAGTAAGATTATCCCCATTCTCTTTTATATTTTCTTTTCTAGTATTATGAAATTCTTTCGAAGTTCCTTTTATGAAAATAATAGGCATTTATTTTAAAACAAATTAAATTCATTATTTGTCTAACAAAATCAGTTGATGTACCAGTGGGGTTTTTATTTCATTTCAATAAAAGCGAGATTTTTAATAAGAATGACTGTGGTAGGCAGTGTGTATCAAATTGCTTTTGAATTTTATTCCGTCTTCATTTTAATCATCAAATACCCCTTTGAATTAATTAACGTCATGTCTTCTGAATAATCAAAAAAAATTTCTACTTTGACTATTGAATTACTTTAAATATTATTTATTTATTCATCATCATAATTTAAAATTTTTCATGACTATTTCATCAATATTTTTTAAATAGAAAGTTTATATTGAAGATTAAAATATGAATATGTATAAAAATTATAATGCAGAAATATATGAATTAGTATAAAAATTATAATGCAGTATAGTACAAGATAAAAATTCCAGGTGTAAATTATCTATTGAGATTTTCTAATTGAATTATTGTTTAATTTTTGAAATTTTTTTAAAAATGTTATCATTGCTCTTTGAAATATTCAATTTTTCTTTTAACTTCAACCTTTTCTTTTTGTTATATTATGATTATCAATTTGTTTGCAAAGAAAATGATACCAATAATAGTATAGAAAAAAAAGTCTAAATCAAATATTTATTTTATTTAGCATTTTTTGCATCTTTAAATGTATGAAATATAGGTTTGGGTAGAACTTTACTGTACGGTCACCCTTGGCGACTTTTTCAAAATCTCGTCAAAAGTCGCCATTCTGGCGACTTCGAAGCGAGAACCAATGAAAACAGAGCATAGAAAATGGCTGAAAAGTTTCGGAGAGGAATAACGAACTTCTGGATTGTAACAAAATAAAAGTGTCAAGCTTTTATGGGTTATGTTAGGAAATAAGAAATGTAAGGCATATTAGCATCAAAAAATTAGAACACTCCTTTTAACATCATGTTCCTCTCCTTTCACCTTAGATTTACACCTCCATTCATAACCATCACTAACATCTTTCCTTGCAACCAATTTCATATCTTTATTACATTTCGGACATTCATACCTATTCGCAATCAACCCCGCTTTCATACAAAAACTCTTTCCTTTCATCCAATCCATACAAATACCTTAAATTCACATGCTCATCATACCACATAACATCATTCTCCCCAGAGCTAAGACAAAATCAACTTCACCATATATCACCGAAGTTCGAAATGGGGAAACTCAATTTCTGGGGAAATTCCAGTTTTCGGCAGGTTGCCAAAAAAAAAAATTATTTATCCCCAAGGTTGCCAAAAAAATTATTTATCGCCAACTTTTGAAAAAGTTGCCAAGGGTGACCGTACAGTAAAGCTGAGCCTAGGTTTGCCATTCTAAAGTTATTAGAATCTATTAAGCTTTAATTTATGGAATCTGCATGCTATGTATTGTTAAAGAGAGATTTGTTAATTGCTAATGTATTGTTTGAAAAATCTGACAATGTCTCATGTCCTATGACTAGAATATATAGGGAGGGGGCAGGTATTTTCAAGATCCAAAAGGAAAAGCTGTGCAAATCACAAAAACTATCTCATAGGTAATAATACCTTAGAAAATGTAAAAATGTATTGCAAATATTGAAAGATTATGGGAGGCAAGAACATAAATGCTCGATAAATTTTATACCCTCTCACAAATATTTGATGTAAGATTCATCTTATTTTTTAAGATTCAATAATTAAAATTTTTTATTTTATTTGCTGCTTATTTGTATAAATAATTTTAATTGAATTTTAGGAATGATTGATTACAGATTTTATATTCAACAGTTACTTGTTGCATGAAAAATTTTGCATTTTTACTTTTTCTTTCTCTATCAAGGAAGTTTATGCAAAGGTTCTTATTACTAGACAACCTTTGATTCTTTTAAAATTTAATCTATATAATTTTTTTTTTATTTTCATGAGAATTTACAAGTTACTATTATCCATTATGTGATTACTAACATATTCTTTTTTATTTTATTAAATCAATTTTAACTAAACTGAAATTAATATTTAATTTTATCTCACTTTTTTTAGCTCTAAATTTTGTTATTCTAGAAATTGTAGAATTAAAAAATACTGTAGCTGTTAAACTCTTGAACAAATTAATTAAAAAAATATATATAAACTGGATAGCATTTATGAATACTGATATTGTGTAATTAATTTTTCAAATTTACATTTTCTTGGTGTAATATGTCAAGGAAGTAGAGCCATGTCTTGATTGTTTTCATCATTATAAATGACTTTTTTTTTTGTACAAAAGGGCTAATTTGTTGAAGATAATTGACTATTGTCTTAGTTTTTTTCTTCCTTTAGGAAGAGTGTTATTTAGAAAGCAGAAATTCTAGATATAAATTCTATTGAAAATCCAGATGAAACAGACATTTTAATATATATTAAATAAATGAATTAATCTTGTCATGAAGTAATAAAATATTTGGTAAAATCTTGTTTCCAGTAACAAAAGAAACCTCATGCTGTACTCAGGTTATCTTCAATTTCCACTGTATGAGCATGCAAGGAATGAAAATAAATTTTGGTAATTTAGAGCACATAATTTTTCTTTTATGTTTTTTTTCTCGACATTTTTTTTCTTTCATTTTCTCCCTTTTTTTTAGAATTGTGAAAGGGGAAAAAAATTATTTGAAAGAAAATTTAAATATATTTCTTGAATCACGAATTTCTTACTAATTGAAGAATGGAGATCACACTGAAATTTTTTTCTAACATATATAATGTGTAAAATATGGAGAGTTCTCTTATAAATATTTTGCATCATTTTCAGGTACCAATCTTCTATCATCTACTAAAGCAAAACAAAGTCAAAGAAATTTCAACTTTGTGGTGTTCTAAAGAAAATTCAGTTTTTGAGTAAGTAAATATACATTATATAAATTTTATTTATAAAAAAATTCTTTTAAATCATGTTTTTTTAATCTTTTCATCATTCTTCAATTAAATGTCACTAATAAAAGTTTTTTTCCAGTAAAAAATCAAGTTTCCCTAAATCAAATGATACAGATGATGATTGTTTTGTACCACATTATTGCTCATATAGGTAAATATAATAACAAATCTTCAAAAAAAATTTTTTTAATTCTGGAATATTAATTTTTATTATTTAGTTTTCATAGAGCTTTAATATATATATATATATATCCTGATTATAGCATACATATTTTATATTGTATTAATTTCTTAATTTTCCTCGTGTATTATTTATTGAATAATTTAGTTTGCTTTTAAGTACAATTCAAGTCCTTTGTTTGCCTTCCAATTTTCTGAAGACAACAGTTTTTTACAATATAATAACTAATAATAATATAAGTAAAATAATTTTAAGCTTCACTTTAATTATATTTTTATCAGATCAATGGGGAAAAAAATAAAGCACTTACATCCAAACTTTTTATAATATTGTCTAGTTTTAGACAGTATAATAGATATTAAAAAGTCAAAATAATTTCAATAACCCTTTCATGAGTAATTGTTATAAATAATTTGTGATGATATTCTGAATTGTAATAAAAAACTATTTTTATTCTTATTTTTCCCTTGGAAGGAAGGAGGGGGAGGGAGAAACTATCTAGTTTTTTTTCCTTCTATTTTAAGATGAATTAAAAACAGCAACATATAATTTTATCTTAAAATTATCTACTACATTTTGTTGCCTTTTTGTTTTGAGCAAGAGAGAGTGACAAAAGATGTAGCAACATTTATAATCTATTTTTTTAATTCTATTGTTTGAATTTTATAAATTTTTGACTTTCCGATGTGTTAGAAAGTTGAAATTTTAAACATTTGTGTATTCAGTTTTTAATTATATACACTTTTATTATCTTCTTAGCTTAATTACCAGTTATGGATTAGATTTATTTTTGATTTCATTACTTTAATGTTTTGACTATGTAGTAAAATAAATCTTAAAATTGAAAAGTTGAAAAATCTGCTTATTTGTATGCAAATAAAGTTGTGAAAAAGTTTTTTTAAGAGAAGAATTAATAATAATAATGATAAAAAGAGGGAAGGGAAACCATTAAATGGTTTTTTAGTTCTGTGTTAATATTCTTATAAAAAATATGTGAAAATTCATTGCAACAAACATTCTGAGTATATTTATTTTAATTCTGCTTTCTTACATTGCAACAAAAAAAAAAAACAATGTAAAATTTATCTTTTGTTCAGCCATAACTTGTTCCCCATAACCACCTTTTTCACTTATCTATGTTTTTTTTTGTAGCATTTGAAAAATGTAATACTGTTTAATAATACATTTTATATTTTCTTTCCAGCAATATTGAAGATATTTCCCACCGTTGCTTCAATCTAGTGATTCTTCAAGATTTTGAAGCTGTTACTTTGCATAGTTTATCTATGGTTTTGAATATAGTAAAAGGAAGTGGAATCATTATTTTTCTTTTCCATGGTCTAAAAAATTTAAATGACATGAAGACTTTAAACCTGGTACATTAATTATTTTAGTATTTCTTTAAATTTTTTATTTTATTAAGACCTTAAAATATTATTTGTAATAAAACATTTTATGAATTCATGTCAATTTCCTGTAATATAACTATCTGAGCTCAATAATGAATACCTTCCTGTGTAAGTTTCTTTTTGCAATGTTCTCTATTCCCATTTCTTTAAGAAATTTTAATTTAAGGAAAATGCATGATACTGAACAAAATTTTACATTTCTAACTACAGACTTACTATTTCTTTGTTAAATGTAGAATATTAAAGAATAGTTGTAGTCATCAAATTCTAATATAATTTCAATTTGAAAGTAAAATTCAATGGTATTAGTAAAAATTGTAAATCATTGAAAAGACTGAGAAATTCCAATTTGAAATTATTTCTATGTTTGGAAAAACTTATTTATGCATATAAAAACAATTCATCTATAAAATGTAAATTTTAAATTTTCTTTGGAATTAGTATCAATATCAGTCTTTGTGTTGAAAGTTGTTTTCCTAGAATTAAGAAAAGAAGTAGCAGATAAAAGCTATAAAATGAAAAAAATGTAACAAAAAAGGGGGCATTAATTTTATTTTGGTACTTATTCTTTTTTGTTTTGCTCTATTTGAGAATGGTTTAATTGCTTGAAATTCTAATTCTCTTAATTTTTCTGCACTTCATTTAAACTCTGATTTTTTTAAAAAAATGTGATTCACCTCCAGATGGAATTTAATGGGCTTGTTATAAAAATATTAGAATTTTAAGATTTCTTTGAAAAGTTTCTAAAACTTTCATAAACTTTACAAAATTCTACTACCCTTTAACAAAGTTCCATCATTTGTTAGATCTTTTGCCTCTTGATTTAAAATTAAAAGTACTATTTTTTGTAAATATGTTCCTTAGAAATATTTTATTGGAGAAAGGGCAGAAGGAGATTTTATTTATTAATTAACTGTATGCAACTTGTAAAGTCAATAGTTCTCTTTACTCTGTTTACTCTTATTAGAATATGATATATATTTATTTTAAATGCCTTTCATTTGAAGGGCAATATCTTTCAAGTTGATCTATAATCTTGTTATCAAGTTTGTTCTAGTATTTTTTTCAATTTTTTTCTGCAATTTATTTTTTAAAAAGTACAGTTTTGGGCTGTTATTATTATTTTTTTGAGAAATATTCCATTGATTATAAAAAAAATAATCAAAGCTTGAATAAATATTACAGGAAAGCAGGTTGTGCGGTCTAATTTACCCTAGACATCAAACAGTCTATAGTCTGACTCCAGATCACGAGAACTAGTCAATTACATGGCAAGAAATAAATTTATACCTTTATAGTATAAAATATCTTTTATTCTCTGATTCAACGAAACAAAAATCCCAAAATATATATACAAACATAAATAATCACTGTTGCCAACATTTAATAAAATATACAATAATCAAAGTTGCTGTTGCCAATACTTTTTAAAATATAAATTAGCACATCATTTTGAAACAAAATACTAAAGGACTGTTTGGAAAAAGTGGAGAACTGCCGAAAATATATTATAAAATAGTAATTGAATCAGTTTTCAAAATAAAATTATGGTGACTGATATTTTAAAAGTTTTATTTTTTTGTCTTACTCAAACAATATTTTTCAGTAACCAGGCAGTAGCAAAAATTTGCTAAATAATGTCAGATTCTGCCAAATTTTTTAGGCAATTTTTCGCTGCTGCTTGGTTAATGGAAAAGTACCAATATTACAAATACTCTTAGCCAAAACTCCTCCTCCTCCTTCCTCTTTAATGTGGCTTTCGGTCTTATGATTGTCCGTAATATTGAAAATATACAAAAGTGGAAATAAGCTTATTTTTTTGTTGTATTATTTTATTGTTATAATTGTTACTATAATTTATTTATATTTGCAGAATACTGGATACAAACTTTCCAGATTTAGTAAGCGTTTTGCTGTTTCACTTCAATCTTGTCCAAATTCAATGATACTTGATGATAATTTGAATATATTATCATCTGGACCTAAGCTACCTGAAAATCAAGAAGTAAGTAAATGTAAACTGTTATTCACGCCACTAATACATTAAATTAATACTGAGGGATTACTCTTGAGACCTTAATATTTTTTAATTCACTTTGCATTTTTCTTATTTAAAAGTAGTTACAAACACAGTTAAGAGTTTTTTTTTAAATAATTAGACAAAAAAAACCTTTTATTTCCAACATCTTATTCTTTTAAATAAATAAATAAATAGAGATCCAAAAGATATTAGTATGGTAATCTTATATGAAACTGTTGGAAAAATATAATTTTATCCCTCTATTTTGAAAGGATTTATGTAAGTGTTCTGCAAAAAAATTAAATAAACTCAATTCCAAAATTTTTAAGTAGTTTAATTTATACTATGAATAAGACCTCTAATTACCAAAATGCTAGAACATCAGATTCTTATAATCTGTAAATAAATATGGAATTCGACATGTTTGCTTGTATGACAAAATAATGTTCACGGTTGTAGGAAAAGAATTTTAATGAAACTAACAGTTACAAGAAGAATTGAAATCCATTTCCTTAAATTATAGTTTGTGTTTTTTTTCCAGAAATCGTTGAAGTGAGTTGTATATATCAAATTGTGTATGCAACAAATAACTTGTATATTATGCATCTTTTGGAATTGTTGATAAAAACTATGTATACCAGATGAATTCATATGTGAAACAAATTTCAATTCAAATCTGCACTGCAAGTCTATGATTCTAACAATTCTTTGTAGTCTGACAGCTCATATTAATATGATCAGCCATATTAGTTTCAAGTAATTACAAAGATTACATTATGGTTGAAAGCATATAAGTTGAATTTCTATATATTTTAATATTATAAAAATTACTGCATGATATCAAGCATTTTTCATTTTCAGTATGATGTCTGCTCAGTATAAATTAATAATACTATATTAATTCTAATTGGATCTATCAATCATTTTTAATAGGTTAAGATTATATTCAAATGCAATCAACTCTTCTTCCCTTTAGTATAGTGTGCAAGAGTTGTATTTGGCTTTATTTCTAAATAATATGGTAATAAATTATTCTAAATTTGTAATGATTTAATTTTTTTTTACAGTTTGATAAATACTTGAACAAAGAAAAAATTGAAGAACTGAAGATGAAATATGAGAAAGATACCATCATAACTTCTCTTCTTAACATTTGTGTAACTATTGAACAAGCAGAGTTGTTGCTGAAATTTTTAGAAACACTGAAAAACAGAAATTTTCGCAATATTCTTTCTGTCTCTTCTGCTGTAGGAAGAGGAAAATCTGCTGCCCTGGGTCTTGCTATTGCTGGCAGTCTAGCTTTTAATTACTCAAACATATACATTTCAGCAGTGTGTTATAAAAATGTCAGTACTGTTTTTAAATTTCTTCTGAAAGGACTTGATGTTTTGAATTATAAGGTATGTAAATAATTTTCTAAATTTTATTATTTATTTAAAAAATTTTATAATTGCTATTTCATTTAGTTAATTATTTTTAATAATTATATTAGGATTCTTATAGTTTACATAGCAAGTGTTGAAATTTTTTTTTGAATCAGTGATATATATATATATATATATATATATATATATATATATATATATATAATATTACATAAGACAATTCTGAAAAATCATATGTATTATTCTAATAATTAATTTTAAATTTCAAAAAAATCTTAGCATCACCTGAAATATATATATATATATGTGGGAGTCTAAATAAATCTTCGAAAAAAAATTAGACTCTTCATATAGCAAGGTTTTAGTGGCATGGTGTCTAGGTTTTTTTATATATATTTACAGGTTAGTTTCTAAACCAAAATGAAAATAATACAAACGAAGGATGAAGAGACTTCTTTAGAAAAAATAAAAGAATTTATTTAGAGTTAAAGGGGAATATTTACAGGGGGAGTATTTACAGGGAAATATTAAAAAGAATTAAAACATGGAGATATTTAATAATCAGAAACTTAGATTATTTCCTCTAGGAGGACATTAGAGGTAGGGAAACATTATGACTGAAAATATATATTACCGCGTATCTGCTGAGCTTTGCGGAAAGTGCAGACGCATGAAGACAGACGTCTTCTCTTGACGAAAGTTAGTGGGGCCTCTGCCTCAAAATTAATTGGGACAGAGTTTCAAAAGACCGATAGATGGCGTTGTTCTGGAATGCTAAACGAATTAAAATTTATCGTCCTCTAGGAAATGATCTAACCATTACAACTCTTGCTTTGGATTTCGTATATCATCGGGTGTTGACCAAACAAGATGAAGGCAGATGTTGGTTAATTAAAATAGTTTTGTGGGATATCCTACACACACACATACATATTACATATATATATATTTCAGGTGATGCTAGGATTTTTTTTGAAATTTAAAATTAATTATTAGAATAATACTTATGATTTTTCAGCATTGCCTGTAGTAATATTTATTAATTTTTTTAAAAATTATAAAATGTTTAAAAATTAAGATTTAACTTTCAAAAAATTTAAGAAAAAAATTATTTCCATTGATTTTTCTTCTTCTGTAAAAATCCCCTTCTCCCATTAAAATAATTAATTAATTAATTGAAGACAGTTAACATAAAAATTCATGATTTTTATATCTAAATGCTATGAACCGAGCATGTTATACTTCTTAATATAGACACATAACTCATATAAAATACAGCGCTCAGACTTTCCTTTGGAACCATCTTTTTAAATTCAAACCAAAAAGACAAACATCATTCTCCCTCTGTTACATAAGTTCTTCTTATCACATTGTTGCAAATCTGTAAAGTTGCTTTCCAGCATGGTTAGTTCAATCACTGAGAAGACTGTTTTAACGATCAACTTTATGGATGCAGATCGGGTGTCGCGTGAGTGATTTTAGAGCTTATGTAATAAAATAGATATTGCTGGAAACTTCGAGAATTTTAGCTATCTATTCAATAAGAACCAAGATGCGCCTGATTGATCCCGAACCTTATGGGTCTGTTCCCCGGGAACTATAAAAGGCCGGCAGTCTAATATTACCATTGAAATTGGGATGAGGGAGGAAACTGCAGAGGAATTGGAATCAGTTTTGGAGTCGTAAACAAGTAACGAGTCGTCGAGAGGATAACGAAGAAACGGCAGAATAGTCTGGTGAAGTGCCATCATTATGTGGAATCCAAGCTATAGCTGAACTGAGTTGTGTACCGAGGTCTGTTTACTGCTGAAACAGCATCGTGTCGTGTTAGTAGCCGGCAGTGTAGTATTGTGTAGGCAGCTGGATACAGCTAAAGCGAGGAGATAGGGGAGAATTGCAGCTGTTCGGAGAGACCGTGGATCGAAGTTACGAAGATTACCTCTTCTGCTGAAAACCGTCCTACTGCTTCGTATGCTATGGCTGTTATTACGACTTCTGGGCTATTGTTTGCTGTGTGTCGTCCTGTGTTCATTTCGGCTTGCTGAATATATTTGTCGTCTCTGTGCATTCGACTCTTCATGTGCAGTGAAATTTGTTTTCTCTGTGCATTCGCCTCTTCATGTTTATCGTCTTCGAGCGTAGTCAAAGTCATCTTTTTTGTTACTAAAGGACTGTTTATTTCAGCATCGACCGTCAAGTTTTAAAAGAACCCTGAAATATCATATAAAAAAACAATCTTCAAAGTTAGTGGCGGATCACGAAAACCATTTCTGAAGACGTCGCCAATGGCGGCCAAACATCTCTCTCTCTCTCTCACACACACACACGCACGCACGGAAGCACACACACACAATAAGTTTTAACTGCATGAAATTTATTTTGGCATATATTTGTGGAATATAATGTTGAAACTCATTTGCTGTTTAGTTAAGTAATGGCCTTTGTTTTAAATGCGCTACTTTTCCGTTAGCCGGACGCAAATGTCGCCTATTGTGAACTAAATGCGAGCCGAGTCGTCAATCTAAGCGACTGACAAAACAGTCGACGGAATTCTACATTATTTGGCAATTTTTCGTGGAATTTCTTTTGGCAGAATATTAAATTTGGCGGTTTTTCGCTTGCTCGCTCGGCTAACGGAAAAGTACCTTTAATGCTATATGAAAGATAACTAAAAAAACAAAGTTTAATTTTTAATGTTTTTCTGTTTTAGGAAGATGAAGATTTTGATCTCATCCAGTCTGTAAATCCTAAACTTAATAATGCTCTCACAGGAATAAATGTTTTTAGAGATCATCCTCAGTCGGTTCGTTTTATTTTCCCAGAGGATATCGGAGAACGATTAGAACAAGCTGAGCTTGTTGTGTTTGATGAAGCAGCTTCTATCCCACTGCATATATTAAAAAATCTGTATGGCCCCTATGTAGTTCTTATGGCTGCTTCAACTAGTGGGCAAGTATTATTTTCTTTTAATTAATACAAATTAAATTCATGAATAGCATTTGTTGTGTCAGTTTTTAATTTTATTACTTCCATATAATTATTTTAATAAATTGTGTTACATATTATTTAAATTTTTGGAAAGATCTTATTTACTTGACATCCTAAAGGCAAAGTTTTTATTTTTATATGAAAACATTTCTGGAAACATACAAATATATACATAAAAAATCCTCCTAAGAAAGTTTATTTTAAATTTTTTGTATTTGTAGATATTATATTGATGAAAACTGATTTGGTATACCTAAAAGGTACTAAAAATAACTAATATTTTCTGTGTTGAGGAATTATTAGAAAAAAAATTACCATTACTTATAGACTATTAACTGTTGTATTAGTAAATAAGTAGAATTTCTTCCCCTTCTCCCACCCTAAACTAATAGTCATCTGCTCTAATGATTTTTATTGATGATTTTTTTCTCCTTTCCCTTTTTACTCACCCCATATAACATTGTTAATAGGGAAAAATAAATAAAAAGGAAAATATTATGTTTAAAAATTGATTGATATACTGATTCAATTGATAATCATTTATTATTTTTGAGAATTGTTTTTCTGTTATTGTTAGAGTGATTCTTGTTTTAAATTTAGAAATCTTAAATCTTTCTGATTAGTAAATGTTGCTATCTTCAATATCGAATGATTTTATTAAGTATGAAGAATTTGCTGTACTAGGAATTTCATAGTGGTTTTGAGAACACAATTTTTTGATGCATGGTAGCATCCTTTATTTATGTTGATTTGATATATTTTAAAGATTTCAGAGTGACAATAAATAATTATTGCAATTGTTGCAATGATCAAGGTTTGTCAACTGCTCTGTTATTCTGAATAACAATGACATTATTATTTATTATGTGTGCTATTTTTTCCCCCTTTTATTTTATGGAAATCCATAAATAATACTTCGAATAATGGAATCCGAGATTTGAAAATGACAATTAGAAAATTCAATCCTGTCTAAGATCCATTTTATTTAAAAATCTTTTGGATATTAAATCTTGTTGATTGGAGTTAAATCTGCAATGTTTCAAAATGGCAACTGTTGTCTTAAATCCCTTAAAATGCATAAATCTAACTACTTTCTGTGCATAAATTATAATTATTTAGATAATGCATTAAAAATATGGCTTTGATTTTTTAAAATTAGTATTAAATAAAAGCTTTTGTTTTTCAGACCTGGAGCTTCAAGTCCATATTTATATAACAACATGATAAATGCCATTGAACCCTCTGGTGCTCTGGAATCCCAAAGTAAGTTGTTAACTTTCATCCTGATATTTTGTTGAGTTACTGATAAGAAATTATTTTGTAATTTAACTTCCATTCATAGGTGGAAAACTTCAGAAATTTACTCTTGATGATCCAATTCACTATGCTAGTGGTGATAGCATCGAATCTTGGATGAATCATCTGTTGTGTGTGGAACCTACTATTTGTTCACATCTGTCTTGTGGCTTTCCTGTCCCAGATCAATGTAGATTGTATCCTTTTTTCACTTAAAAAATTATTGTTGTTTAATTAAACTATTAATGCAGTTTATTTATTTATTGAATATAAAATTGTGCACAAGGATTTCATTTTATGAATAAAATATAAGTTTAATGATATGACTGATAAAAAGATTGAATATGATATAATGTTTAATAAGGTGGATAAGTTTATGTAGTCATTTATATTATAATGTATTATTATTTTTCTGTTTATTTTTTATTTACTTAGATCAATGCTATTTTATATAAATAAATTTTTAGTTAATGTATGAAGGTTTGTTAGAACTCTTTTTAATGAGAAATAATTATGAATAATATTATAATAATATTATGAATTAATTATGAAAATACCATATAACATTTGAATGTGTGATACATTGTATGCTTTATTTAATTTATCTTTTAAATACTTCTTTTTAAATTAAAAAAAATGGTAAAGATTGTTTTTTTTTAAATATTTTAAAAAAAAGTCCTTCACTGACATTAGATTTTGTGTAAATCATGACTCTTTATTTGGAGGTAGCAAGCAAGCTGAAGAATTTCTTCAATCCATGATGTCTATTTTAACATCGTCCAGTAGATTAATGAATGCAGATCATCTTCTAAATTTAGCAGATTCTCCCAATTATCAAATATTTTGTCTGCTGCCTCCAGTAACCAGTTCAAAACAAATACTTTCTGGAATAATTTGTGCATTATTGGTAATGTAATTTTTTTATTTATTAATTTCTGATCTTTTATAAATGCATGCCTCAAACTTTTAAATCATATGGAAAAACAATGTTGTTTCAGAATATATCATAATGCAAATTTTTCTATAATAATGCATCTTTGTTTATTATTGAATGAAAATAAGTAAGCCATCTCTATAAGAAAAAGATAATGCACTAAATCACATTTTTTTATTGTTCTAAATGATACACAGTATTATGAAAGTATCATTGCAATCTTATGCCAATGGTGATATATTTTTTTGCAAATGTATACTCAAAAAATATAAGTATTTTACCGTAGTTTGATTTCATTTTTCAGATAATTTTGATAACTATCTTTGAAATAACTTTCTACATATAATGAGTAAAGTAATGAAATATTGCCTTTGCAGATTGTAAAGCAATTTATGGCATTTAAATTCTTCTGAAGCATAAATTACTTTTTAAATCAAATTCAGCTTCTGTATTTTTAGGCTTATTTTTTTCACTACTGCATATATATTTACAATAATATAGAGTGGTTCCAATTAAATCAATAAAGATAGGATCCAAATTTTTCATTTGAAAAGATATATTTTCTACGGTAAATTGTTGGTTCAAGTAACATGTGTCAGAATTTTAGGATTAATGATTGTACTTGAAATAAAGATGAAAAATTATAGAATATATATTATTAGAAAATAAGCATTTAAAATATATACAATGCAATTAAGCCAGATGTAAAAAGAGAGTTCAAATGACATTTTTAAACTGTTATAATTCCAAAATGGTGAAAATTCGCATTTTAAAATCCAATCGATTTGAAATCTATTCATCATTTAAAAAAAAGCTTTCTAATATACTTGTTTTGAAATTGAAACACATGATCTGATCAAAATATGGAAAATTATTATATTTTACATTGTAAAGTACTATAAAAAGATTTATTTCACAAATTCAATTTATGTATTGTCTTAGTTTCAATTTCTACATTTAACCTTTTAGTGTTACTTGATTTGACTACTTTTGATTAAAAATAATGAATTTGAAAAAGTTTATAGTTTCTGACTTCTTTTAGTTGTCAGGTTAGTCTGATCTTCAAAGCTTATTATGTTAATTTTTATGTAACAAAAATATTAAAATTTTATTCCTATCTAGTCATTTTTTATAGTTAACAGATTTAAAGATTTTTGAATGATTGTTTGCTTAATCATTTTAAATAGAAAATGTACAATTAATATAAGTAATTTCCAATTTATTTAATTAATTTGATCAATTAGCAACCTTGTAATTTAATAATTTGCAATTATTTCTTATTTGGATTTGCATTATTTTATGAACAAAAATTTGTATTTTGCTGTTTGTAATAGGTTCATTTAGAGCATGAAATTCCTGACCACATCATTCATTGTGGAACAAATTTAAATGAATCAGTTCCCAATTGTTTTAATGACTGGAAAGAAGAGAATAAAGTAAGGATAATGAAATTACAAAATTATTTTTAAGTATAAACTTTCATAATTTGCATTTCTAAAATTTTTTACTTAGCATTTTTTAAATTATTTTTTGAAACCTTAATTTATCTTAAATCTTTAATATCTCTTACAATTGCATTGGTATATTGTATAATATTCAATGTTTCATAATTGTTATAACTACTAATAACAGTTTTTCATTGTAACAATGAAAATAAAATTTAAAAAGAATTAAAAATCCATTTTTAGTTTTAAATTGTTGTTACACATATGAATGACTTTGAAAATAAAATCTTATTAATCACTTTAGACAACATCTCGTTTTCTACCAATAAAGGGAGCCCATGTGCTTAATATAGTAACTCATCAAAATTACAGAAAAGTAAGTGTTTTCTTTTTTTAGATACAGATTGTATAATTTTAATAAATATTTTATTTAAAAGCTTCTATATTAAAGAAAAATTCTTTTTTTAAAAAATATATATTATTTTATTATAAAATGCAGAGTTGCAAAAAATTATTATATAATATTATGTTCCATACTTATCACCGTTGTATTCGATTTGAATATCTTCAAATGTTAAAAAAATTATTTCTTAAAATATTTAAAAAGGTATTGTATTTACTTGAACTCTTAAAAGTATGCTTTTATGAATGAAATGTAGTTTTTAAATGAAAATGTAGTATTGTAGTATAGTTTACAAATAAATTAATCTTATAAGTTTTCTTTTTGGTCATATTTTAAAATTGATTTTGAAAAATGTGTTGATTAATGATTTTCTAAGAATTTTGTAATAACTAATTATATATATTTTTAATAATTGAACTGTAATTTTGCTATAATAATAATGTTTGATAAGATTTTAAAAATATTATAAATAATTGTAAAATTTCAATTTTTAAAAATGTTTTGATCATTATCTTTTTATATTCATTATATGACTTATTTTTCATTAATTAGATGGGATATGGTAAACGTGCATTGCAACTTCTCCAAGAATTTTACGAAGGCAAATGTATATCTTTGGATGAAAATTTAGAATCACATTGTAAATTAACTGATAGTCTTGAAGATAATTCTACAGAATCTCCAATTTTGCAACAGCTAACAGAAATACAGCCTGATAATGTTGAATATATACTAGTGTCTTGCAATTTATCATTAGAATCTTTAAGGTAATTGTAAATTTTAATCCCTTAATGCCATGTGTAAAAATTTGTGTTACAAGCATCCCAACTTTTTATTTTGAAAATACTGAATTATATTTTAAATATTTGTTTATAATTTGGGATGCATTAAAAATAAAATAAAAATATTAAGATTTAGTTCTTAAGTTATTATAAAAATTCTATTATCTGTGATCTATTTTTATGAATTAACACACTTACACTAAATATTAAGTATATTTTAAAAAATAGCACCCAAGTATGTTATTTCTATTGAAAGTTATGCTAGCTCATTCATAGCTAAAATAGTAAAATAAATTATAAGATAAATGAAGGATAAATAATATAAGTATACATATTTAGAAGAAAAAGAGATTAATATATTTTATAAAGATTTTTATAAAAGCTAGTTATTTTTATTTGAAATGGGAAATTTATTTTAATTGATTGAACATTTATTGTATGTTTTCTTTGATATTTGTGCATTAAATTCATGCTCTTGCTAAAAAAAATGCCTAAAAATGTGTTAGTTTATTGATTATGTTTACCAATGACATTTAGTTCAGTCAAAATTTTACCAATGACATATGGTTAATACATAAGTTCCTTATTTTAATATACTTGTGTATTAAACACAATTTGTTTTTATGTTACTAAAATATATGATTTAAACAACTTTTTGAATGTGAAATTTGTTGCAGATTTTGGAAGAAAAGCAATTTTATTCCAGTATACATTTCTGAGAAAAAGGTAAGAAAACTCTCTAATATTTTAACACAGTTACTGTTTTGTAGCACTATGTAACCTTTCTTCTTATTTCTTTAAAAAATAGTTTTTAATTTTTTAAAAGAAGTATTTAAAATATGTAAAAGTAAATTAAATTATTACAGCATTTGCTATTGTTTAATAAAGTTTGTTTGTTGTTATTGCATATTTCTTTATTAATTTCATATAATCAGTGTCACAATAAATTTCAAATAATTCTGATTAACTACTTTGTTATTACTTCATAAGCAAAGAGGAGTACACAAAGAGTATATGAATATAAACAATATCATTTGTTTTTTAGCTATTTAAATAAAAACATTTTTTTTTTACTTAAAGAATCCTGAAGGAGAACATTCATTCTTCATGATCAAAGCTGTTGAGGAAACATTTAAGCAGAGATTAGAAAAATATTGGTTTAACTTCCAAAATCATTATTGCCTTCTTCTTGGTTCTGAATTTCGAACTTCTAAATCTGTATTGGCGCTTAGTATCATCCAATGTGGTGCAAATTTTGTTAAGAAAGATTTTAAAGGTAAAGTATGATACTCTATGTTAGAGGATTTTTTAGATGTTAAAAGCATTTAATTTCTATGTAATTGTAGATAGTGCTTGTACATTTATTTATTTTGACAATTTTAAACAAAACTTTTCTAAGGAGGCATATAAAAGCTGCTGTTTTGATAAATATTGATTAACATCAGAAAATTAATTATTTGTGCCACACAATTCTTAACTTACTCTCTTTATTCAGATATTTAAAAATTTTGAAAGTTAATATCTAAAAATGTAAGTGCAAAATAATATTTAGAGAAAATAAAGATTAATATTGCATGTGTAATTTAAGATTTTTTTATTTTTATTTTACTTAAATACAAATGAGCTATTGTATTTACCAAGATTTCAAATATGAGATATATTTAAGACAGAAATAATCATTTGCTCTAATATCCAAATTTAATTTTGTACTTTCACTCTATTTTTAAGACTAATAATATCTAAAATTTTATACCTAATATTTTTAAAATATGTAAATTGTTTAAAGGTTGGGGTGCACTAAGTTGTTTTCACTGTTTAGGTGCTCACTTACGATATTTAAATTTATCTTTCCTCTATGGCATAAAAGATTACAGTTTTAATCATTATAAATCTCATAATTATGTTTATATGTATTACATTCATGATATTCATATACAATCCTTATATTACATTAATTGTTATTGAATTATTTTTATAAAAATGTTTTAAAATACTGTTTGATTTTCAAGAATCTAATTTTCAAATTCAGTTAAAAATTGTGTTGTTATTGATGATATTCACTTTTTGTAGCTTTGCTTTGTGCTATTTATTTTCAAAGGTAATTGTTGAAGAGACTTTAAGACAAATTAGAGTGTCACTTGTTTGGGATAGCCCTATAAGATTTGGGGTGAAAACATATATATAAAAAATACCCCATCCCTGTATAGGATAAAAACTGAATCACATTTTGTTTTAGATTTTTTTGGAACTTCAGACTAAATTCTATTGTTTGCCTGCTGATGAACTAATTTTCTATATTATTTGCATATTACTGGAAACATTTTTTAGCAAAATTTCTTTAAATCTAGGAATCCAAAGACTTAATTCACTTTTGAATTTAATTCACCATGTCCATATTCTGACGATAAAGTCACATGAATATATATGCCTTTGGTGCAAATCTTGCAATAGATCATTAATACCTTTATGTCATCTTTTTTTAAAAAGTAAAATATGAGAGGTCAATAAACTGATACCATGAATTTGGCACTTACTAAGTTTCTTATATTTAGTATATAAAAAAGCAATAAATTTCACTGATTGCCATTGACTACTGTCACATTCCAAAATTTGTGAAAATTCAATTTGCTTTAACAATTTTTCTTGTTTGTTGTTCCAATACTCTATATGGCCAAAAGTATCTAAACAACCTGTAGTATGGGCTTTGAGCATACTGAAGAATATACAAATATGATGTTGGTGCTCCTTTGCTGCCTGCACATGCCTGAGTAGGTTTTCCACAAGTTTTTGATAAATGACTATGAGAATCGACTTCCAGGCATTCATCAGAGCTGAAGTGAGGATGCTCGATTAGGCTGGCTATTTAATTTACTTTCTAATTCGTCCCAAAGGTGTTCTGTGGGATTTAGATTGGGGCTAAGGCCAGCCCAGTTTTTGAATACCCTTTCGTCAAACCATATCTGTGTAAGCCTCAATGTGTGAATGAAACAGTTATCTTGCTGGAAGAGAAATGGGCCTTCCCCAAAATATTGCCTTAGAATTGGAAGCTTTGCCCAGAATGTCCGCATACATCTCCGGGTTCGTGTTTCCAACCACAGGAACTAATGAAACCAGGAAAAAAAACCATGAGAAAAATCCTCACACCATTATCCTTGCACCACCAAATTTAATAGTAGGCACAATGCAGTCACTAAAGAAACTTTCTCCCGGGATCCGCCAGGCCCAGTCACGTCCATCCGACTGCCAGACTGTAAAGTGAGATTCATCATTACAAAGAACAGTTTCCCACATGTCCACAATCCAATGACAATAAACTCTGAATCATTGCAATTGATTCTTTACATTCTGTTGAGTGTGATATTGGTCTTGTATATGGCTGCACAGCCATGAAATCGCAAGCTCCTTAACTCTCAACAAACATTCCTCCTGCTAACACTAGTTCCCAATGACCTTTGGAACCTCTGAAAAATTACCACCAACAAGGGCTTGCAATTTCGTTTCACTAACTTTTTTATAGTAGTATGGCTGTGTTTATCAAGTTTTTTCATCTTACCTGTTCATTTTTCTGCAGTTTCACTGCCTCAAGGTTTCCACTTCACAATTACATCATCAACTGTAGATTTGGGCTTCTGTAGAATATCCACAATCTAACAAACTGATTTCCCATGAAAGTGGCATCTCACTATACTTTCACGATCAAACTCACTAAGTTCCTTTGACTTTCTTATTGCCTTACAAACATATAAATACAACCTCACCAACCACTATTAATGCTTTCATAATTTTAGATTTGGCATCAAATTACCAGAACCCCCTTTTTAAGGGGTGTCCAGATACTTTTGACCAGATAGTGTAACATTATATTCTATTTAAGCTTCTTGTTAATTAGATAAATTTTTAGAAATATGTGTTTTGTAAAATACTGCTAAGAGTTTAAATTTAGTATTATACTTTTATTGTGTTTTTCATTGTAAAGCAATTAAGTAACTTGAGAATTAAACTTTGAGAATTTTGCTTTTTGTCTCATAATTTGAATAAAGAGAACTAACATTAAATGATAGGTTTGTCTGACGCAGCGCTAAACTTGGCATTTCATATAAAAGAAATGCATTAAGTTTGTCTTGAATATTAAAAATACTTTTATATTGAATGACAAAAAGTTTATCATCATGCATATATGTTATTTTGTATTTCAATATCTATTTCAGAACTTACTAAAGCTGAAATTGATTTGCTAATTCGACCTCATCAAATGAGACAGCTGGAAAAATATTGTCAAAATCTTCAAGATTTTTATGCAGTCATACAGTTGATACCCACCTTAACAAATTTATATTTCAATAATTGTCTAAAGGGTGTGAATCTTCCTCGTACACAGGAAGTAAGATTTTTTCTTTAAATATTTGTTGTGTGATTAGAAATATAGCAAGTATATTTTTCTATGACATTACATATAATGAACTCTTTTCTTTTAAAAATATGTATTATGCTTTTAAAATTTTGATTAACTTATTTATATTTTTAATACATTTTTTCATTTGTTTTTCTAGTATTTAATTCAAGTATTTATTTTATTCATGTAAATTCTAAGTATTTAAAGGGGAAAAAGAATTAGGAAATATGTTTTCCTCTCCCATCCTTATAAAGCATTAATTATTATTCAAAGCAGGATGGTGCTTGTGTGTTACAAGGGATAGAGAATTCTAATGTTTAATTCCATTTGCTTAAAATACTTCTGAAAATGAGAGTGCTTAAGTTTGATTGCTTTTCTGAAAAAGAATTAATTTATTAAAATGGTCACTATTTATAAATTTTCAATCAATCTTCTTTTATTTGTGATAACCATCATATTTGTATCTTCAAAAAGTTTTTAATTCTAGATCTTGTCAGAAAGCATCTTGAGTAAATCATATCTGTAACATTCTTCCAAGGAAATGCTGCAAGTTTGTGATAATGTAATGTTTGTATGTCTCTAACATGTATTTGCAATTAAATATTCGAAAATGAGTAACTGCAATTGAAGAACAGCTTCTATTTGCCAGACTAGGTTGGGAAAAAAGTGTGAAAAGGAATTGCTGTAGATTCTAAATTTTGTGAAATTAATATTTTTCAAAGTTATCATTGTTTTCAAGTACAGTAGCCATGACTTTTTATTTCTGTCTTCAAATAAATAAATAAAAAAAAAGAATTATGTTTTAAGTACTTTATAAACTTTTTGAAAAGTCATTTTTTATCTTAGTTTTTGATACTAATTTTTTGTACCTTTGTACTCCAAGACTCGATAATGCATGGAGGCACTAAGTTGAAAATAAGTGTTATTATGTATATCAACTTGTACACTACATCTTGATAATAATTTGTACCATTGTTTAGCATCTTTTTGCTTAATATTTAATTGACTTTATATTAATTATCAAAATGGCATACTTTAGAGTGAAAGAGTTATATTAAGAATGGAAATTTTTGTTTCCATTTTTAATGAAAATGAAATTTCTTTACATTTTATAATTGAAATCTAGTAGTTTTGAACTGTGCTTTTTAGCTGAGATTTCAAAATAGAATTTTTAAAATACAAGTTTTAAAAAAATCTGTTAAATGTGAACTTTTATATGAATAGATTAAATTGATGTTTACTTTTTATGATCAATCCTTAATTGATAGCTTTTATTAATATTGTGTAAATTTCTGTATGATAAATAATTTTTGTGTTTAAACATTCATTAGAAACTTAAATTATCATCTATCTTTCATTTGTAGGCTATTCTTCTGTCTTTTGGTTATCAATATAAAACTGCTGATGATGTAAAAAATGATTTAGGACTTGATTCCTCACAAATTCATGGTCTCTTGAACAGAACTATAAAAAAAATTACGAGTAATCTTACAGAAATTATTGAAAAAAGTGTGGCAAATACTTTTGAAAATCGGGAAGTTATCATGGAACCTGTTGCTCAGAGCTTAGATGAAGAATTGGTGAGTATTTTAAATCTTATGTTTTACTGTAAATGGAAAATATGTTAAATTTGTTCTATTCTTTTACCTTTAAATAATTTTTTAAATTATCTATTTAATGTGGAAAAAGAAAGATTTTTAAGAGTTTGTTTTTTCCTTCATAAATATTAATTGAGTTATTGTAATGAATATAGAATTATAGAATTTACATTATAATGCTTAGAATAAACTTATGCAGATACTCATCCATTAAAACTGTCTGTATTATTTTTACTTCTTAGATATTTTCTAAATTTCTTCCTCCCCCACCCATAATTACTGACTTATGTTAAGAGTTTAATGATTGGAATAATAATCATGTTGTATGACTGCAAAATTCAGATGAAAATCACATTGCTATACAGAATAATAAAACATGTTGCATAGTAATATATTGTATACATCGATGTATAAAGGCCAGGAAGTTGAGTGCTTGGCAGTGGCTGTATCTCTATTCAATTCTTGGATAGCTGAATATTGTTAGAATCATTTTATTTGATTTTTCAAATGTGTTTTGTGAGTGTGTGTTATTCAAAGTTTGCACACATTTTCTGCTTGTGTTCTAGATAAGCTCTTTCAAAATTACAAAATTTCTGTATTAGTTTTTCTCTAATAAAAGGCAACAGTATATTTCTTAGCAAATATTTCTGTCTCTTAAATAGAGTACATAAAATTCTATGTCATATTATGCCACATTTTTAAAGTTAGACAGAAAGCTTTTGCTAAAATGAGTTAAAAATTTTCTGTTTTCAGCATTTTTGGCTAGCATTATATAATTTATATATTTGACTTTAATTTTATTATACTTAATGTTCTGTGCTGTAGCTGCCATTTAATGTGATCAGTTAGGGTTTTTAATATTATGATATTGTATTATTAACAATTATTTATGTGTGAAATTTTGTTGTATAAGTGTTTTCAACTACCCCCCCCCCCCCAATTTTGCTGATTTCTCAATCAATGTGCCATTGTTGTTTACAGAACAGCAGTAATTTTCTATCTGTACTTAACGATTCTTTTGTCTTAAAATTCTTTAGGAAGAGGCTGCAAAGCAAATTCAAGAGAAACAGGAAGAAGATGCTTTGAAACTCAAAGACTTAGACATATCCCAATATGCCATAAAAGGATCAGAAGATGAATGGGAAAAGGTATTATTCAGTGGCCGTAAAGCTCTTGTGAGCATTAAAAGGTAATAAAAAGTTATTTAACCATGTATTTAAAATTAATTAGCATTTCAAAATTAAATTCATTCAGCATATAATATGATGGACTCATATATGATGCTTGGATGCATTTAATATAATAGAAATTATGATCTGCAGGATATACAGTATTAGGGAAATTTTTGTAAGTTTAAGCATGTCTTTACTTTGCAAGTATTCTTATTGCTTGGGAGATTAAAAAAAAAAAA
>JAOUZG010016761.1:525370-538538 GCA_026289955.1 Argiope argentata | reverse complement strand
ATATATATATATATATGAGGTTCACTTTTTATTACACATCATACAGAGCTGACTGTTAATTGCACTGTTTAAGGATTAAAGGAAGGTAGTGTAGTGAGCAGTTTTGCATGCAATTGTATATTGGATCACCTCTACTACCATGGAATAGCCACATATAACACATGAAATATCTCACTAATCTCTTGTATTCTAAGGAATCGAAAAAGAATATATATAAAATTTGGAAGAAGTCTACTTCAAATAGAATGATCACTATTATTCATGCATTTTTTTAACATAGCCCAAACTTTAGGTTAGACACACACACACACTCTCTCACTCATTCCTTTCTCATCACTGTCCAAAAATTCTCGGACATTGAAAGGAATATTCATTCTCCATAGAATTTTGAGTCTCCTGTATTTTATGGTGTACCTCATTTTGAAATCGATAGTAAAAATTTTTACATAATGGCAAATTTTTCATTAGAATATACTATTTCTTGAATCAATTTATCTATATTTAATTGAAATGAAATCCCTTAAGCGGTTTTTGTTGTTGTTGTTGTTGTGGGGAAAGGGTGTGTATTCTACACATATAGCAATTGGAACACTGCTTTACCCCATTCAAAATATGCTTTACTTTTCTTAACAGATATTGTATAAATTTTATAGATACCTTTAGTTTTTGAACATAATATTTAAAAGTGATCTTGGAAGTAAACCCAAATGGAAGTAACCATTTAACCGATTTTACAGGGAGGCTAAAAGATCAGAAAATAAGAATGATTTCTGGAAATCCACAAATCTGCCTCATAATGACAAATTTCTACAATTCAGTTTTTTTTAAAATTTATTTTTATTAATTAATTAATTAATTTATTATTATTAATGGAAAATTTAAGTGGAAGTTTTTTTCTCAGTTTCAAACTCACCGAGCATATTGTGAAATTATACAGGTTATTTTGAGGGTACTCAAACACTGGTGAACAATATTAAGCAACACCATCTCAAACTGATTTCAGTATATTGACAAAAGTTAGCTTTGATTGATTAGTGTTATTTCTTAAACACTATAAATTTAAATTACATGAGTAATTTTTGAAAAATATAAATTAATTAGGAAACATATCTAAAATGTTCACAAATCCAAACAGCAGTGCAAAGACACAAAAGTATATGGCATAAAAGATTTTGTGACTTACAATAACTTGCAAATAATACTATAGTGGTGTGCACTTTTAATGCTCTTGGAATCTAAGGTTTGAAAATTACAAAGATGGTAATGAATTGTTTTATTACTCGATTTGCTCTATTAATTCTACTATAGAACACTATGTAATTCAAGATGTTTTAAATAACACAAGATCTACCAGAGTGAAAGAAATCAATGAAAGATTTTTAAAGATGCAATATGAAAGGGGTAGAGTACTTTACTACACTTCAAGAAGTAATTTCCAGAAGTGGCAGGAACACTATACTGTATTTCTTGGAGACTTCTTTCAAGATGTTGGTGTATCATTTTAGATAAGCAAAATGCTTCTTGATAATGAAATAGTTTCAAAGATCTACAATAAGTTTGATCGTAAAATTTGTATTCAAAGTGAAGCCACCCTATTTAAAAATCCATGAGCTAGAGTGTTTTGATTTTATTAAAACTGATATAGGTAACATGATATAAAAATGTTTTTTTTTGTTTTATTTATTAATGTTTCTTTTTTTCAGCATCAAGAAAATAGCCAATACTATTGAAAAGCCTAAGCATAGTGAAGACAGCTTTAAGAAACCTAAACACCAGAAGAAACGGAAAAGATAGAATATTTATTGCGTGCTGTTTTAACTACTTGAGTCTAACTGTGAAAAAGGCTTACTACATAAATTTTTCAGAATGTTTTCATCATCATTTATTTATTGTGTGAAATATTATGTATAGACTCAAATTGTTTGAACCTGCTTTGCAATTACAGATGTTTTTGTGAAGCTGATATTGTTATTGTATTTTATTTTTCAATAAAATGTATATATTTTCAAATATTCTGTTTTGATTTGTTACAAATAATTCTTTTTTATATTTAATTCAGGTTTTAAAAAATGAGAAATTCAAATTTTGTTGTTCTAGATCAAAGAAATTTACACAAAGAATTGCAAATTTTGGTGTAGAATATAGCAAAATACGGAGGGATGAAAAAGTATCATTCATTTGTTACCATTTATCCTTACTAATGTGGCTGGTTGTATATTTACACAATTTTATATTATGTAGTTGAAGATAGATATACAGAAAACTTCAATTTCATTTTTGAGCATCAACCAAATTCTGCTATTTTTCATCAGTGAAGCTATCTTCATTTATTGAAAGTGAAAGGGGGGAAAAAAACATTTTTATGCCTTGACTTCCACTTACTTTTGCTATGCCATAACTCAGTATTTTATTTTGAAAAGTAGAGTAATTTTTTATTCCTCAGAGCTATATATATATCCCTAAAAATAGATACTTATCTCACTACCCATTTTGAGAAAACAATAGATTTTTATTTTCACTAAAAAATTTTCTTTTTTCAGAGAGAACTTGATGTTACAGAACTATTTGGAAGCTACATGAGGCTTTATCATACATAAATGTAAATAAATATATGCTCTCACAATCTAAGTGTCTACTCTAATTGTGGCCAATATTTAATTTTAAACTGCTAAAGATAGACCACAAAATAAATAAAAATACATTTTATTAAAACTATGCAAACAGCCCTGCATTTAAATTGTTTCAAGTTAAATAAAGAATTACAGTCAGACGTCGATTTAATAAGCTTTTCTTTTCCACAATTAGAATGAAAGCAGAAACACCTATTTAACAGATGCCCAGAATTAATGATTTTTTAAACAGCAATTTTTGTTAGGTTAGAAAATATGGTTTGCTTTCAAATAATTACAGTATCTATCTTGTACAGAATAGATGAGTAATAAATGTGTCCATGCAGATGAGTATTCAGTGTCACCTGTCAATTGGTTTTACTTGGATAGGATGGGAAATTCCTTTCTTATCTCTCCTCACTCCTCTAAGTAGATAAGAGATATATTAGACATCTCTGCCATGAAATTGTTGAGTTAATGGAATCAATGAATAGCAATTCTGGTGCAGAAATGAATAATGAAACTCCCATTAAGGCTGTTACCTTTTCTGATGCTTTATGTCATTTGGAAACTAAAAGCATCCTGTGTAATGCAGCAAGATGTAAAAGGCACACCATTTTCTTTCTTGAAGTCAAAAAAGAACTTTTCAGAATCAAGATTTCAGTGCGTCAGTGCATGCATTAAAATTTAATTAGTTTATTTATTTGCTGCGTTTTTAGCTGCTAAATAAACCATGCCCAGTTTCTAATTATGGACATTTGTGTCTAGTTGCTCATTATTGCTGTTCCATAAGGCAAGGGTAAATATTTTAGTTTTTTGTCTTAAACCACACTTCTATTATGAATAAACTCCGATTTAATGAATATAATTTTCCATCCTGATGAATCCAGATTTCAATGTGTTTTTTTAAGATCGAACAATAAATGAACCACTGAAAAAAAATGAAATCTAAATTTTAATACAATTTCTTCCAATTAATTACAGTCAAACATCGATAATTCGGAATCGCCGGGACCACGACAATTCCGAATTACGGAAATTTCCGAATTATAGAAATTGCGAAATTTGGGTATATTTAAATAAAAAATAATTAACGTACATCGTTAGTATGACGATATAAAACAATACACAACTTTGTAATTTCAAAGATTAAACAATAGTTGAAAATGCTAATTAAAAGAACGGTAAAGCAATGATAACATTATTACTTACTCAAAGAAAACATCTTTATTACTTCATCATATCTAATAATGTTAGTTGTTTATATTTAGGTTTGTGCGAAATTAGTTTTTCACGGATTTTATATACAGTCATAATTTCATGTTCAGTTATGAAATCCCGTTGTTCAAGACCTGTTATCGCTTTATCTAGGATGCCAATTAAATCCTCTGTAGGAATTTTTTCTTTTTCATGTTGTTCAGTGTCACTCATTTCTTCATTTTCATCACTACACTTTCCTGCATTTAAAGCATTATTTGAGATTTCTGCATCGCTAGACTAGACTAGCTGAAGATAAGTACGGGGCGCGGGGAAACAAACAGTCAGAAAAACTAACGGTCTACACCGATACTATGAAAATATCCCTTAGAAGGAGAGCGAACGAAAAAGGTTCGAACGGAACGATCCGAATCAAGCAATAAGTTACTACTTACGGTATTTCAACCGGTTTTACAGAGGAAAAAAGTAACAAGCAATATGATTGGTTCGTTAAAATAAAATTTTCCGAAAAATATTTTGATTTTATAGGGGTGCCAACTATCATTACTCAACAAAAGCAGAAACGAATAAAACATTAACATTTCAGAAAAAGTCCGAATAGAAGATTCCGAATAATAGAAGTCCGAATTATCGATGTTTGACTGTATATTTAGGAAAATGGCCTTAACCTTACATCTTGTCTTAAGGTTACATTTATCTTATGTCCGTTAAGGTAAATGGTTTTAAACTTGAAAATTCTTCTGTGACTGAAACCGACCTAATTTTAAAACTTTGAATTATTTCAATTCGTTAAAAATTTTTTTGGGGGGCTTCCTTGAAGAATATCTGACAATCAACCGATACTATTTTCTTAAGGTCATTTTTGAATGACTCGAAAGATGGAAATCCAAAGTTTCATATGTATGTCAGTTTTAAGTTTACAACAATAAAATACATAGATATATCTATAAAATATTTATTAACACAATTAACTTGCAAATATATAAAAATACTTAACAGCGCAATAATTTTTAACGAGTAAGAGACAATCTGAAATAATCGAGTCTGTTAAATAGACAGTTAATAACTGTCATTAACATTTAAGAATGAAGTTTATATTTACATCCATTTTTCCCACAGAGACATAACGTCCGTTCCCTTTGTACTTTCCTGTATTATTTTGTTCAAAATTTCATTTTGCATTGGCGATAGTTCTTGTTTATGAGAACCTATTTCGCCTTTGCGGATGACATTTATTTTACTGTCTGTTGCAGTTTTCCTCGGTAATGATTCGATATACCGAATGATATGCTTACGTCCTTTGGGCAGGCTGGCCAAGTGATCCTTTCTGTACATAACGGATATCCCTTCATTCATGATCTTTTTCATCTCTTCAAAAGTACAGTTGTGTAAAATGCGTTCTAAAATCTCCGGATTGTCTTGAAGATATTCTGCTTCTGTATTGTCAATAAATTCAGCCACCTTTATAGCTATTTTCTTCAGGTTTGTTTTCATTTCTTCGAATGTGATGAAAAGTACGTTCGGTCGATGCCTTGCTTCGTACCAGGGTATCAAATGATCAAAGTACTTGCTGTATTCGACTTCCCCTTTTATGAACATTTCAAAGAATTCTTCGAAAGTACCATCCGAGAACTGGTAGCCGGGTAAGTGCTTCATGTGATGGTAGAAGGATACGCAACAATCTTTAGGATTTCTGGCTACATAAATGTACTTTGCATCATCAGACCATGGAACCTGGAGACAAAAGCATATCTTAAAAAAGGAAAAATAAATTTTGTTTTCGGTGAATGAGAAAAACGGACGAGCAATTGATTTACAAAAACAGGGCGTGAGGGGAATCATTCCATTCCAAGTGATTTTTTTTTTCTAACGAATAACTAAGAATGTTTGTAGGTTCTCTACTTACCAACCTTCTCATCTAAAGTACCAGCCAATTGATCTTTTGCGCAAAAATAATTTTGAGGATGAATGTATACCCTTCAGAGTGAGTATTTTTATTAATATTGATTCGTTCATTAGTTATTTCTTCAATTAATTAAAAATTAAGATTTTCATGTTTTACCACTTTAATTACCAAAAATGTTATTGCGTAAAAAGGTTTTTTTTTTCATCATTTTAAAGTTAATTTGTTCCTGAATTCTGACAAATTTTTCATTATACTTTGTTACGTGATTTACAACAATAATTTTTATTATTGCAATAAAATTCCCAAGGTTTTTCTGTTTCATCATATTTTCAATAGTATAGTTTTCAATAGTTTTCTCCTATAGTTTAAAGCCGAGGGAAAAAGTTTAATTAAAAATTAAGCGAAATCATGGCATTCTACCGTAATAACTTCCGAAAATATTACATAACATTTATATTATATATATATATATATATATATATATATATATATATATATATATATATATACAATTAATTCAGTTGTGCACATTTTTTACTGATTTTCTACTGCAATTTAAGGCTTAAAATTAATTTTTTTGCAATAATCATGAACATCAAGTAATGCATAACCTTATTAATACAAAATGCCCAACAAGAAAGTTGCGATATTGGCTCGCATTCAAAATATTGAGCAATATCGTGAAGATATCCTACAATATTTTACGCTAATGGGGAAGTGAACATAATGTTTCGGTGAGCTAACAGATCGTTTGAGGTTGCTAGTTTTAAATAATGCACGAAATTCTTAAATTGGGGGTATCCAATTTGGCAAAAAGATAACTTTTTGTAAAATATTTATGTCATGCAAAAAAAATGTTAATCATCTATATACTTATTTCATCATCTCAATAGAGTAGATTTTGCTCCAGATTTAGCCCTTCTCCAGTTTAACTTTGAAATCTATTGGGCATTTTATAGGAAATGGCTTAATCTGATTATTTTTTTTTGCCCAGATATCATTAGTATATTAGAAAATGCATATAGAGGCGAGCTATCATTTTTACGGCTCCTCATCATATTTGTTTCTTTTTTTAGAAAAGGTCATTAACGCTATTGTCTCCTACATAAATGGCGCTTGTTATGTTCATGCTCTTGTTCCCCAATTGCTAAATTACTGACAGTTAAAGTTGTGTTTTTGTCATAACCTCATGTAAGAAAACGTCCAGTTAATTGCTAGATGATATGTCCAGTCATGGCTTACCACAAACTCACATAAGAAGACATTCAGTTAGTGGTTAAATGATATACTCTGTCACTTACAACCATCCCACGTAAGAAAATTATCGGTTAATTGTTAGAAAGTATACTTTGTTAATCATCAAGGTTCATATAATAAAACATTTTTAGATATTATACTCTGTCAATTATATATCCTCATATGAGAAAATGTTCTATTAGCTGCTAGTTTGCATATATTAGTTATCACAGCATATAAGAAAACGTTTAATTAGTTACTAGATAGAATACTCTGTCGATTAATGGCCCACTACTTCAATCAACTGACCCACATAAGAAAACGGTCGATTAATTTCCAGATAGATAACCTTTAGTAGTTATCACTGCTCCAAATAAGAAAGCATTTATTTAATTTCTAGATATCTAATCGAATGTCATGCGAGTGCACAGTTGTGCTTTATTGCGTATAAGTAAACGCAAAATACATTTAATTTTTTTCAAATAAGATATAAAAAAAATTACCTTGTGCAAAGGTAAATGCGTTTTATAGCAACCAGGACGAATCATGATGCTTTCCGAATCCTCTGCACCCAACATATCCAGAAAAGGGCTGGCAAAGTGGAAGTCCGAAGGCTTCTCGAAATTTCTCCCTCTTCGCATTATGTTCAAAACCAAATTCTGCATCCAGGTGGTTCCGCATTTCGGGTAGGTTGCGACAAAAACATCTCCACTCTTGGGTTTGAAACGCAGAGCTGATCTGAAACATTCTTCCGAAAAAAATCGGGGGATGACGACACCTTCGACACTAACGCAAAATCGATTAGAAATATCCATGAAGAGGAATTCGATTGAGCTTTGAAAAAATCGTCTGCTGCTTCAAAACAAGAACGAAGGAAGCAACGAACTCGAAATGGTTCGTCTCGTTTCCTTATCTGAAAGATAACAAAGAAATATGATCATGGTGATGTCAGAAACCGAAAATTCACTTTCAGTATAATGTTGCAAGATAAAGAGAATTAGTCTTTACTGAATATCACTATTGCCACGCTTCTTGGATTTCCTGTTATCTTTCCTAATTAATTGACTTGTTACTGCGTTGGTGGAATTGGCAACGGAGAGAATAAAAGACTTATAATTCATCCCTGTTTACATTGTTAAAAAGCGCCATATACAGAATGTTAGTAAAATAGTTTATATAAAATTATCTTCTTCAGTCATAACATGATATACTTGCTGAACGTTTTCATATGATAATAATTTTATATTTTATGCATTACCATATTAAACAGGGACAGCGGATTTTTAAATAAGCAAAAATGGAAAAAAATAGGAAATTTTATTCTTTAGTATATCTTTATCAAAATATATGCTTATATTCACCTAAAATAGTTTTATAAAATATATTCTTCAATAAAATGAATATTTGAATGTCCCAGAGAAAAAAAATAATATTCTAATTAGATTTAAATATTTTTGAAAATGAAATTGTTTTAATTCTTAAGGATATTTAATAAAATTGATAATAAAGTTCCAAATAAACATTAAAAGAAAACAGAATAGGCATTTTAGATTTCGACATTTTTTTAGATAGTTAAGAATTAATGTTAATACAAAAGCATACAATTCTTATGAAAATACAGTGCGCGAAAACAAAAATATTTCTAAAAATTAACAATTAATTGAAATTAAAAAATAATTCATATTTTTATTCAATAATAGGACAGAAATAATAGGAAATAATGATGTCACCCATGATATTTTGAAGCTTTTAAAAAACAACATATCTTTTAACCTTTTAAATGTTTTTTTTTTTTGTATTAAAGAGATTTTAAAAAAGACATTTGGTATATTTGCATTTAAATATATACACATAAAAATTTCTTAATCCTTAGTGTATGATTTCTAAAATTGCCAATGTACCTTTAGTTGTGCCATGCAATACATAAAAATCACTGTACAGGTAGATCATTGAATCGAAAATTACCAAATATGTCAAGTAATTATTTTTTTGCCATTAAGGTCACTAAAAAAATACAACAATTTAATGAAATTTTTAACTTTTAATTTTGATTTTTAATTGAAATATAATTAATCAAAACTGTGCAGTTTTACCTTTTTAATTTTAGAGCATACAATTACATAGGGATTTTCACATACTTTAAAATTTCAAACACAAAATTTTAATTATACCAATTTTATTGGTGTATAGCTTTATTTTCTAATCTTAATATATATATTTAAAAATATTTTTAATTACCTTTTACAACAATATTTTCGTCTTTAAATCCTCAGCTTATATACCTGATTAATACGATTATATTTAATAGATTTTTAAGTGCAATTATTGCTTACATTATATTAATTAAAAATAGTCTTTAAAATATACATTGCTTTTCAATGGATCCTAAAACCTTCCGTACTTTTGCGCATTCATGAGAATGGATTTAATTTGTTAAAATAAGGATGTGAGGAAAGATGAATATGTTTACATTTAACTATAAAATAAACTCGGATTACACGCGGACTGAATTAAAATAAAAGATTGAAATGAAATCTGCTGTGCCTGTTTCATTGTATCATTTCAGAACATCATTTCTTGAACGGCCAAGCACCACGCGCTCGTGCGAGTTAAATTATATTCCTATTCATTTTAATGGTTTCATTGAAGGAGTCACTCTAGTATTGCAAACGATCCAAAAAAAACTTTGTCTCGCGTTTATTGTTTGAAAAAATATTAGATTTCCTATTTGTTTCATTTCATACAATCACGTGCTGAAAATGACATTTTTCTAGTTTTTATTTGCTGTAATCATTAACTTATTTTTTTAAAAAAATCAGAGCTTTTGTAAATGCAATGGCAAAGCATTATTAAAAGCTGCTTTATTGAGATGCTCGTGCAGATAAAAAAAAAATTTTTTTTCACCTACGGTTTGGTTGACGCCAAAACCCTCACTCCGAAAACAACATCATGTTCTGACATGATAATAAAATAATGTTATCAGAAATGAGATGATTTCACAAACACGTGAAAAAAAATGAACGTAAAAGTATATAATGAGGAGGACAAGGTCAAAGAATGGCGAAGAATTCCTGAAAGGCGCTCATTCTTTCACGTCTCACCCTTTATAAAGATAGAATCGTCGAAAAGTGGCCGTCTCAAGATACAGAAGCAAAAAGTATGTGTTAACAGATGAATTAACAATAAACATTTTCATTCTATGGTGTTTCCGAATATATGCCTGAAACTTCTCTAAATATTTTTAACAATCATTTAGATTTACGACTTTATTTAGTTTTTATTTATTAAATTAAAATCTCGTTTAGAAGTTACTTGAGTATATTTATTTTCGTCAACCCAATTACAAACCATGTATTAGATACCCCTTTCAAGCTGCCATACTTCTCACAAATTTTCCACTATCACCAAATATAAAATTATTCGACTCATTATCTCATATTCAATACTGATTTTCACAATTGGCTTTAATGGAATATGCACTTCAGGGAGGTCTCATTAATACTTTGTTATCTTTACTCTTGCTCACAGCTTTGTATGATTCACGACTGACAAAATTTATAAAATAAAATAATATAATGATCTTTATGATTAATATAAAAATAGTATAACCTTTTATTTGATACAATAGCTGAAGTTGAACACAGAAAACAAATGTTATATCATGAAATGTTATTACGGAATTTTCTCCGCTAAGTCGTTAAGTCGGGTAACGGGTTCGCTTGTAGTGGGTATATGAAGACGCACAGTCAACAGTCTCAATAACAAAAGACGACTTTATTAACCCGAAATCACGTATACAGACAAAAAAGATGTACACAGCAGCACTTCTAGCAAACAGAAATACGCAAGCAGCACAAAAATACGAATCCTCACAGTGAGAATACGTTCAACTATTAACGAGAATTGAGCTCAAAGACACTTCAGTTCAGGCTCACGGTCTTTTATAATTTCCGAGACAAGGCAGAGAAAGCTCTCAAACAATCAAGAAGGTCCGATAAAGCATATCTTGGTTCCTATTGGCTCTATCGCAAAAACTCTTAAAGATACCAGTCTTATCAATTTTGTTGCCAAAGTCGCCAAGCCCTGGGATCATTGATTCGGCATCCGATCAGCATTCAACAAATCTGACTGTAAAACGGTCTTTCCAGTAATTGAACTAACCGTACTGGGAAGCAACATTGCAGATTTCTAACAATATGTTAACATTGATTATATGTGCAAAGCTGTTATTAAATCAGCAGAGTGATCTTCTGAAACTTTCTATTTCCAATAAAAGTCTTTCCCCCTTTTCATGCATAAAATTGTAGATCTAGGATAAGACTATGAATGCATGCATGATATTATAGAATATATCAGCGAAGTATATATTTTTTTGTTATGAATTCAACATTTTTATTGAATCTATCGTGCAAATATGTATTTTTGGATGCTTGTTTATCAACAAAGTGAAACCAAAATTTGCAAAGGAGTAACAGTTTTAATCTCAAAAGTATAGACCGATAGACAGCCTATCTTTTAACAGATTTGGTTCAAAATTTTATACAAATCTATATTTTATAAGCAACTAAAATGTATAGATCTCGCTCTAAATTTTGATCGGTCTATTTGACCGATGGACTTCCACCAAACATATTTCCTTCAAAATTTGATAAAGATCTATACATTTATACCAATACAAACCGTATACCAATTTTTCTCCGTCTAGTTTAAAGTATTTTTAAATCATCCTTGTCACATCATAGATATAATTCCAAATATTTACTTTAGCAATAAGGGGTGGTTTAAAACATGGGAAAGCAGCAAAATTTCGAATTTTTTTTCATTTTTGGAACCTCTTTTTTAATACTTTGACTACGAGAAAGTAAAAATTATTTCTAAAACCTATCGAATTGATTACCGTTAGCTTCGTTTGAAAGATTTGTATTAGAAAATCCAAAAACCGACCAAATTCTTCTAATTAACTGCAGATCTCGAAGCTGAGATAATGCATCTGTAATGTCAAGTGAAATATCCGACGCTACTGCTTCCAAACAAGAATTCATTTTTTTTTTTTTTGGAATTGTTAAAAATATTTACCTTTTATTTTCTATTTCAGCGTTACGATGGCATTATTTAAAGACTACTTAAAAAAAACAATTAAATGGGAATCCGAATTTCAATGAAATGATAGATCAATTGTAGGCAGCACTAACCACGAATTAAGACAAAATTAGTAAAATGGATAGAGATATTATCAGAGGACATAGACTGTACGAACAGTGAAGCAACAATTTTGCTAAAAATGTAGTTTAGTTCATTTCTGGTACGGAATTTTGAGAAAAATTGATTATGTTCAGAAAAGACAGCAAGATCATAAAATGAATTTCATAGAGGCGTTTTATGATTTCAACTGCTCGCCCACAAAAATTGGACAGATAACAGAAATTAGGAATGATTTATATTAAAATATTATTATAAAGATAAAACTAACAAGTTATTAAAAAAAACAATTTTTTTAAAATCAATTCCTACAAAGAAAAATTTTCAGAATCACAATATTAAGTGGCAAAATAAAAAGCGAATTTCCTGGCAATATCCATTCTTCTATCTATACATGAAGTTCGAACTCGCAACCCAAGGGTTGCGAATCAAGCACCATACCAAGGAGGCTACCACGGCCTAACAATTACAATTACTATAAATAATTGATTGTCATTAATGTGCATTGAATTTTCAATGTCAATTGAGAATCCAAAATCTATTGTGACAACGCAAAATGCGTGATTTTTCTACATCTGTTGGGGTAAAGCAATACAGATTAGAAATTTCTAATTTTCTTTATTCTGTATTATTTTAATTCGAAAGTACTTCAAAATGTAATCAATATTAATTAACGATGCTTAATTTTAAATGCATCAAACATTATGAATATAAACAGAATCGTTTGAAAAAATCGGCCAAAAACATGTTTAACTTCATTAATGTGGGGGAGAAAAAAAAACTGAATTCGTTACTTATTTGGCGGTGGGGAAATGAATATTTTTGACGGGAAAGCTAGTTTTTAATGATAATAATAATAATAATAATAAATAATGAGTTAATATTTGAAATAACTGTATTAACATCGAATGTCATCCTTCACAAGTTAAAAAAAAATTTACCTGAATTTGATTGGATGAATAAAAAGTATGTTATTAACGATTTAACGATTGAAAATTTG
>JAOUZG010016761.1:499871-516209 GCA_026289955.1 Argiope argentata | reverse complement strand
TATATATATATATATATATATATATATATATATATATAATGCAAATCTGGATACATTCAAAAATGAGATGGAATAAAAAGACGAAATTTAATACTTAATTTGACATCAAATTCCATTCAAATTTTGAGTTTGGGCTTAATCTAAATAAATACATGTAAACACAATAATCAAAAATTTGCACTAATGAAATGCAATATGCAGTTTAATCAATAAAATTGTGAATGTTTATCAAATTTTCTACAAAATGTACTATCTGCTTATCGAATCTGTCTATTAGAAAAATGGAATGGCGTAGATTAATGAAATTTAGTATGTGGTCTACTGATTAAAATTGTACATTTACATCGAATTTTGGATTAAGCAGTTCAAAGGAAAATGTGAAAAGGTACACTCAGTTTTCTCTGTTGCTCTGCTCGCAGTTTATGATAACCAGTTGGTTCTACAAGAATTTTGGTTGTATTTAATTCCGATTAAACCTCATACGGAAATTGATTTTTTTAATCATTATTTGATTATCAATTTTAAGTATTAACTTGTGTTAGAATATCAAAACTGTGTTATTTCCATTATCTTTAACTATTCTGCTAATTTAGAATGAATGCTCCTAATGAGTTAGACTCCATGAAATCTCCAGAAAATAGATAATCTAATTTCTGATTATGTGTTGTTCTTCGGGATAATGTAATTTCACTTTAAACGGCACCGATAATAAACATGAACCCTCCTTAACCTTCAAAAATAAGAGTTAAATATATGATGAAATCATTAAAAATAATTTGAATTTCATTGCAGCAATGGAAACTAATTTTAAAAATTGCATAATTGAGTAAAAAAATTGCATGACAACTAAATTAGTATCATTAAAAGGGTATTTTTCAAACTTTAAAAGAATTTAAAGATCAGCTTTGTACTTTAAAAAGGTGGCTAGCAGACGGGGAATAATTAGGGAATACCGGGAGGTCGGAAAAAAGGGAAATTTACTATAAAACGAATTTTTTAATAAATCGGTGGTTTTTATCCAATATAATTCACTAACATTTTTTCATAAATACAATGAAACATCATTGACGATTAAAATCAAATCTAATGTAAATCAATTTTTGACTGACAATCTAAAACAGACTCGGAAAAAGAAAGATTTATTATTATATCTAATCTATTACATATTTGTATAAATATAAAATATTTCTGCCGAAAGCTATAATAAGTATTTTTCAGATCGTCAAGTTATCGACATAAGCGAAAATGGTTCTGTATACTATGGGAAAAGGCAATTAAACTAAAACCCAGCTCCTGTTACTGTTATGATTTTAAGCATTAAGGTATGACCACACACACACACATACATATTATGTAAAAAGATATATATTTGCCTTTTTTTCTTCTTTTAAACATTAAATCGATCATACCATGTGTTACAAGAACAAAATTATGAATTTTGCATATGATATTCAAAATTAAATGCGAAATATTAACCAATTATTATAATTTCAAAACAATAATTATTTTCGCCCTCCTTTCGGTGATATTTTTTGTTGAATTATGAACGTTATTACTAGTATTTCCTTAAAACTTTTTATTTTTAAACATTATTAAAATGGGTTTACTAAATTCTTTATATGGACGGATGTTATGCACTTTATTTCTAAAGCACATTTCTTTACTGATTTTCTCATTTTTTTTTTTTTTTCAAAAAGATAAGGACAGCACTTCTTAATACGTTTTGATAGTAAATGAACGAAAAATTACGAAATTCCTTCCTGTTATCTTTTATAAAATTTATATCTCTCAAACATTTTTAATGCAATAAAGAAAAAGATAATAAAGACCAATTTTCTCTATATATTTTTCTTTTTTCTATTTTACAATAAATGAGAATGATAGGCGTTTTTTTTTCGGATAATTAAATTTTATTTTATTTTAATTTTATTTAAGATAGTAAAACAGTTTTTCAAATATAATTAAGAACATATTAAAAAAATAGAATAAAGCGACATCTTTTTGAAAATATTACAAATACCTAAAAAATCAGGGAAATTTCTTTAAAAAACCTAGAAATGTCAGGGAAATTCAAAGCGCAGAAATGCTGTCAAGACCCTGCATAATATTTCGGTAAGTTATTGAAAAAAAAAAAAAACTTCTACAATCTGCCTTAATTTTTTTTTTAAAATTGCCTTATGTACTTTAAACTTGAAAACATTATTTAAGAGCAGTTATATCTATGATGCTCTCAATCTGGAAATAGTTCATTAGTTATTGTCAGTGATGTAACTAGAGCCGGAAAGTTTTCTAGCAACCGTCCTCATGGCCAGAAAATTATAAAATAAATTCATTGTATTTAAAGAACCTAATTGCATTAAAACTAAAAAATATTTTTTTAATGCTTTGATTTCCCAGATTCAAATATCCATCTAAATTCTGTAAATCAACTTCATTCGGGATATTAACAATCAAATCATGAACATTACAAAATATTTTTATTGATATGTAATGACAGTTGTACCGCCATAATATAAGCAAAGCATGAAAGTAGTATTTGATGAAACAAGATTAACATAAAATCAAGCATAATATAAATAAATTTAATAGATTATATTTCTATTCTTTGAAAACTTCTATCAATCGTGAAAAAAGTGATTAGTGTTTTTAAATAGTT
Source organism: Argiope argentata (assembly GCA_026289955.1). Lineage (NCBI taxonomy): Eukaryota > Metazoa > Arthropoda > Arachnida > Araneae > Araneidae > Argiope > Argiope argentata. The sequence goes on along the minus strand of JAOUZG010016761.1, from coordinate 513,553 downwards.
AATATTTTATTTAGAATTGTTATAAACTTAACTGATTCAAAAGAAAATAGATTTTGATACTAAAAGTGCAGAGATTACAAGCAATAAGAACTTAGTTAAGTTGGAAAAAAGGCATAGAGGAGTAATGAATTGTTCTTTAGATATTTTTTGAGGCTAGAATGAACATATTTTATCCTAAATTCATTTCAAAGAAGAATAACAATTTTCCTCCTTCCCTTAATGTAGCATTACTATAAAAAATGCTTTATTTGCTAGAGTTACAGTTTTGCTTTATAAACTGGTTAAGTTTGAGAAGTTCATACAGCTGTAAATCAATTAATTGCAGCATAGTATTTAGTACTAAATAATTTATGAAAAAACTTCTTTACATAACCTTATTAAACTTCAGAACAAAATTGTTTTATAAAAACTCAACATGTTTTCATGTAAAGTTTTAGTACCAAATTAAGTTTTATTTTTCAAAAAATGTAGAATTTTCATTTCATTGTCCACATTTAAATTCAAAATAATATTTATAAAGTTTAAAAAAATGTTTGACATTAGTTTTTAATTTGTTCATTAATCAGCATAAATGAAAATATATTTCATTTTTCCTCTTTAAAATTTTTAAAGATATTGGTATTGATTGAAAGTTACTTTTTAAAATTTACTTTGATGGAAATTTTTTCCCAATTTCTTGAAATATATTTTTTATTATGTATTTTGGAGGTTCCTTTGAAAAATTATCTTGTTAGTATTAAAAATAAATAACCAATTTGAATTTTAAATTAACAATTGTCGACTTAAATTTGATTTAAAAAATGTAATGATAGTTATTTTTAAAATTATCCTCTTGAGCTGGATATGTACATTTTTAAATTTTTAAGCGATTCAGAAATTAATTATCATAAAATTCAGATTTACCTTTTTGTTTTATTAATTCAATAATTTACTATAATAAAATTCAGATTAGTCTTTTTGTCTTATTAAAAGTTTTTACTCAAGCTTGGTTTACAAAAATAGTGATACACATCTAGGATTAATACCTTTCTGTTTGTAAAACTCATTTGAATGTGTCATAATATTAGAGTTAAAAAAAACTGATAATGGATTTTAATTTGTATATCCTTTATAAAAACATTATAACACTTATTTTTTTAGTATCAAATATTAATCATGAAAAAAATGAGGCAAAACCAATAGAGACAAATTGCAAACCAAAACAGTACATTTTTTCGTTATAAATAAAATAAATCATGAATATTGTAAGCTTATTAATAATATATGCATAAATACTTATTAACACTAATTGTATATATAATTTTAGTTTTTTAAAAAAGATGATGTAACAAAATGGTATTTATTGCAATAAGAATTTATCATTATCATTTTGCAATAAGAATTTATCATTAACACATATGAGATTTCCTTTAATTAAAACTAATTCTCAACTTTCGAAAATCGCTTTGAGGTGCAAGTTCCTATCATTAAGAGCATATTTTTTAATCAAATTTTATAAATTAAGTCAAATAGGTTGGCCTGTAATATGCAAAGAGACAGACAGGTCACAGGCATATAAATCATCGCCTTTAATATTAGTAGATATTACATAATGTACATTAACAGATCTTGGGATGGATCTTTCATTTAAGAAGCACCAATATAATTAAAATGTGTTTAAGTATTTTTTAATCGTTTCAAAAAAATAATTAAAAACATATATATTTTTTAAATTTACACAGAAAATGCTTGATATATTATTTCCTTAAACAACTTAGGGCTTAAATGAGACATTATGACATTTATTTCTTTGAAAATTTTGAATTGAACAAATACTTTTTGGTGTCCCCTTAAACTAAACAATTGGGACCGCAATGGCCTGACTTTGGAACCAGAGGGTTTCAGAGTCGAGACACGATTCCACCTAAGAACAAATCGTGTAAGCGGGTCTGGCTGGTGCATGTTAAAATCATCAGGGCCAAACGTCCTTCCACAGTATGGTGCTAGCTCAGGCCTCATCCTCGTTGATTCAAAATTAGAAAGCTTTAGCGTTGCTTTAAAATTTATGTTAATAAAATTGATCCGAACTGAAAAAACAAATTATGATGTGCATTCTAGTTTATATGCCTTTATGTTTTAAAATATTGTTTTGCACATTTTAACCATATATTACGCGGATAAGTACATTATTTGTTTTTAAAAATTAGTTTAAATAATCTGTTGATAAATTTAAACGCATTGATCGATTAACAGGCAATATTATGAAAATTGTTTTATATAGAATCATTGGGTTTAGTTTCACTCCCCCTACATTAACGTTTTTTACAGAACAGTGAAAGAGAGAACATTAGGATTGCAGTTTATAAGGCGTTTAAAGGCGAGAGGGAATGCTGCTTCGATATTTACTAAGTGTTATTTCAAATCGTACCCCTTTAATTGTTAAAAAAATGAACAAAAGCTTAAAGGCATCATAAGAGATAAAATAAATATACATGAAATAGCGAGAAATGAGAAAATAAACAATTGTTAACGCCCTCAAAATCTAAAATCATCCCATTTTTCCTAAGAAGGTAATTTTTAATTACATTAATCTTTTACAAGATGCAAGATATGATTAAAGAATCAGTCGAAGAACTACATCTATTTTTGGTTGTGAAATTATAAATATATCATCAACTGATAGTTGGTCCATTCTGAAATTTCTTCAATTAATTAATTTTGAGTTTATAAAGTGGTATGGATTAAAGATGCCAAATAATAATTTATTTATGAACAATATATAAGTAACATCAATTTCAGATATTACTGCCATCACAAGAGCAGAAAATTTTTTAATTACTACAATTATCATGACCAATTCTGTTCAGGAACTGTTCTGATATGATAAATTTATGATCATATTTGTTTCAATGTTTTATTCCTTTTTAAAAAAATCAGGTATCTCATAAAAAAATATATGGAACTTTTATGATATTAATAATTTGCAGGATGCTTAAAATTTAAATGAATATATTTCTTGCTTCAATTAATTCTTAATGTGATTAATTTTTTATGATTTTTTAAATGTAATTTTTTTTTTTTTTTGAGAAAAGTAAAGCTAAGTACAAAACACAAGACAAACAGTTTCCACGAAACATTTAATTAAAGGATATTGTGAACATTAAATACAAAATAAAATTGAGCACAAATATGTATGCAAATATTTAAAAAAATTATATAATATTTTAAATACATATAAATAAATATTCATGTATGCACATAAAATAATATAATTTCATTTTGTATTAATCTTGATGTAAGATAGGCCTCATGTAAAGTGCTCACTGAAATTAGCTTTGAAATGAATTTTAAAAAACTAAACTGATAGCTTGAGTTAAAAGAAACCATTTCAAATATTGAATAATTGAAAAGTTAAGAAAAAATTATATAACAGGTAAAAAAGAAAACATTCTAAAGCTAGTAGAAAACACACTCTAGTATAAATACATGGGAAAGGAAACATAGATACTCTGGGTCCATGTTGTTGAAAACTTATATGACACAACTTACTAAAAATTTGTTATCCCTTACTTTTTACTTTCATGTAAAAGATAATAAGAAGAGTGAAATTATATTAATAAGAAGAGTGAAATTATATTTTGCTAAAAAGATAATTTATCTACATAAATTTATTCACTTCACAAGATATTCCTTGGCATATTCACAAGTTCAATAATTACATTTATGCCAGCAGTTACCATCATCTTTGCTCTTTTAGTTCACTTTTTAGAATGATAAACTATATCTTAGTAAGTAAAATCAAATAAGTACTTACAGGATTTATAATGTAAAACATAATCAATTTTGTTTATCAATCATGCTTATTTAAGGGGTATAATATGATGGACAAACTTTTAATTTTGTGCAAACTAATATATAATAAACTAAACATAATGATATTCATAAAGAATTATACAAAAAACATAATAATTTATAGAAATTATAATACTTTAATTTCAAATAAAAAAATAAATTTTAGAGGGAAAAAAACAGAAAGCCATAAAATTTCAGATTTTTAAAAAAATGATAATTTTAAGCATGATAATAATAATTTTAATTTTTTAAACAAATTATTATTAATTAACAAATGAGATATTTTAAAATTAAATATGATAAAAAATTAAGTACAAAAGGTATATTTGAAGATTGGAATTTAAAGGAACACTACCAGTACTCAATATCCACTTATTATAAAAATGTATGTAAAATAAAAACAATAAAAATATCACTATTACATAAGCAAATATACACTATGATTATACAAATTACATAAACAATATAATAAAGTGAACACAAAATGCATCAAACCAAAAACAATATTTTTTCACCAAAAAAGATGTATGATTATGCAAAATAATAAATTTATAAATAAAAATATGGAGTCTTAATCAATTACCCAATTTTTGTTAGGTAATTGATTTGATATGCAATAACCAATTCAATATTATATTCCCATCAGATTTAAAATATTCCTTTAAATTAAGTCAATATTACTTTAAATAACTTGATAGTTTCTTTAAATGGAATTTCCTGGTATGTAAAAAAAATATAAAAGTCAGAATCTCTCATTTTTCTGCAAAAACAAAGAAGTGATTTTAAAATTACAAAACAATAGAATTAAGAAATTAGAAAATATGTAATGAATTGATTAAAGGTAACACATTTTGATTTCAAATAGAATGAAGTCTGACATTTTTCATTTTATCTGAAAAAATGAACCCCACCTAGATAAAGGCAAGGCCCACTTAGTGGAATGATGTAAACAGTATATCAGTTATCTTAAATTTAAAAGCTTATCTTGAAAAATCTACGATGGACTTATGATGTGAATTTAAAAATTATAATTTCTAAACTACCATTGTTCTTTTTCATACATAATGTAATGAAATATAATATAACATAATATGACAGCTCTTTACACATGCTCTTGCTCATATATATTCACAATTTTAAGAAGGTAACCATATGAAATGAATTGGTATAAATAAAGATAAAAAGTATAACAATAGAAATGAAGATGTAAACACAAATGCATATTATTGTAATTGTTAATGGTAATTATTCAAAATATACAATGCACACAGCTAAACATTTATAGTTAAATGCACAATAAATTACACTCAAGCAGTAAATATTCACAATTAAATACACATGATAAGTTATGCTCATACAATTACAGTTAAAACATTGAAATTCACATATATATTCATTCGGTAGCACCTTTATTGATATTAGAATGGGAGTACAGATTACTCTCCTTAAGACTAAAACTATACTGGATTTCTATATACTAAATACATAACATTAAACATTTTATAGTTAGGTAGGAGGCGAAAAATGTTACATTTTATAATATTTTAGTTTTCTGAAAAACTTTTTTTGTATCATTTTTAAAAAGTAAATATGGCAAACATGAAGAAATATGTGTAAGGTTAAATATAAATATGTTATAAAAACATTGTTTTACAAAATGTTTTAATATTTTAAAATTATTTAATAATTTTCCATCTAATATATATATATATATATATATATATATATATATATATACAACTACATGAAATGATTAAAATTTTTGTAAATAGTGGGTAATGGATACATTTCATATAAGCACACACGAAAATATTTAAAACACACTTGACAAAATCACAAACACACATTACTTATATGGATACAAAGATATAAGTCACATCAAAAGTTACATTTAATTATGATGCAAAAAGGACTTCAAACAACACACAATATTTATAAAGCTGATTTCAGAAGCACAGCACAATTTTTAGTGTACATGGAAAGAAGCGTTTTGTTCTCTACTGATTCAATCGAAGAAAATTGTATTTACTGTAAATTAAAAATGGCAAGCATAATATTCTCACAGCTACATTCATAAAAACAATTTAATAATTTTTTCTGCAAAGGAATCATATTTTACGACTAACTTCTGAAAAAACATTATGATATTATGAATATAATATCTGTTAAAATATAATAGATATAAATATGACTAATAATTTTGGGTTATATAAATATATTTGTTGTTTCTCTACAAAGAAGGGTTGCACACTATAAATGGTGCATTTGTATTTGAGGACTCTATTCTATTTATTTATTGTGACACAATTTCACTCAGCAGTAATAAAATCTCTCAAATCAATGACTTTTGATAGAAAATTGTGCACAATTCCTTTCCCTAAATATTCCATAATCTTCAATATGAAATTAATCAAGTTTCATTACTTTTAGCCTCAGATGCTTGCAAACAAGAACATTTATTTATAACTATGCACTCTGTATGTAATGCTGGAAAAAAATTTTCAATGAAAAAGTCATGCAGGATTGTAATGGTGTATTATAACAACAAATATTTATTTGTTATTATTATAATGCATTTGAACAAATAAAAAGAACAATATTTTTTAAAATAAACTTCATTGCCTTTATTCAAAACTATCACAATCAGCACAAAATGCCCAACAACATTGATATGATATCTTTAAGATATTGGCCTTCATTTAGAATATCAAACTACATCTTGGAGATATCTTATAATATCTTATGGCCAAAATGTATAAAAGCAGAACTGTTTACTGTAATATTATTAAATATTGCTGTTAATTATTAATGTTATCAGTACAATAAAGCAATGTTAAAACCAAACCAGAAGAAGCAACATTTAAAAACTAATCAACTTATAAAATATTATTCATAAAAAAAATGAACATTTTGTTTTTAAAATTATAATTTAACTTATATTATATAGGATGTGTTTGCAGAAATTTTTCTCTTTTTTTTATAAATAAATTTTTTTTTGCATTTTAAAGATAAATATTAAGTCCCAATTCAAAAATTCAATAAACTCAGAATAGTGGCAATTGGTATATAACTGAGCGAAAAAATGTTTAATTTTATAGATATTTATTTCAGCTTCATGTGTGTTTTGTGCTGTATTTTGTAATTAGTAAAGCAGTTGTTTTGTTTTTGAAGAAAGTTTGATAAAACTGAAGAGCATCTTGTGCCAGAAGGATAATAAAATATGTAAGTAGTGCATGTTTAGTTTAGTTATATTAATGTATCATTTTTAAAGCAACACTAAGATTATTTATGGTTAGACCTCATAATATTGAGCTATGGTCAGATGACAAGGACAATACTCGAGCTTTCATTCCCCTCTCCAAACTTCCATACCACACCAGTTTGAATAAGTAGCACATGAATAAATAATATAAAAATAAAATAATTAAATGAAATATAATGTAAATAAATATATAATTAAAAAATTAATTATAAGTTTTAAAAAATTTAATCACAAAATTATTTTAGTAGAAGCTGATCATTATTTATGTAAAAATGATTTCAATATATCTGCATTTTAAAAATCATTTTCCACCCAGTTAATTTTAATTTAAAAAAACACTATTAGAGGTTTGCGAGTTACCAACATCTGCTTTAATAATGAAATGTAGTAATGAAACTTTGAATTGTTGCCCAAGGAATTTTTTAGTTTCAGTTTTGGAGTTGCACCTCCAAACAATGTCTCCTATATAAACAGTTGAAACAGCAAAAGCTTTTTTTTTTCAGAATCCTTCTGGTTTATATTTTTAGCTGCAAGGTGAGCTATATTTCTATCTTATGGTCATTAACTTAATCACTGACAATAATATTGAAAACTACATTTTACTTCCCATTTTGATAATTTAACAATATGCATATATTACTGTGATAGTTATATGCTCATTAATTACATGAATGAACCATGCCTTCGGTCATTCCAATTGAAATAATAATTTTAAAGCAAAATTAATCTCAATACTCCAGATTTTCAAAAAAAAAATTATATATATAATAATAATAATATTTTTTAATGTTTCTTTTCATATTTTTTCACAAAAATACGAAAATTAGCATTCTTGCATCATTCATTTAAATACAGGGTATTAATGAAGAGTTAGTTAAAAAAAATGTAACAAATAACCTCATTATCATCTTAAACTTTTATTTCGCTAAAGGATATACAACAATATTAACTATCCAATAGATAAATTATAAAATATAAGCTTTTGAAAAAAATTAAAACTTTTTTTTTTAGATTTTTAATACGTTGTGTAACTTAAAAACCAGATTGGTAAAAACTATATGAGGATACTTCCCTTCAATCTAGTATTCAATTTGGAGAACTCCTAGAGCAATTCCAAAAAATTCAAATTTTTTGGACAAATTTTTGTATATTTTACAAATAAGTGGATGTATCTAGATAAAATTGGATATTTTCTTAGTCTATATAAATAGTACAACTGGGCCAAATTTTATGAAAGTCTGAGATGATGAGGTTTAAAACATGTGTCAAGCTGCCATAGAATGACCATACTGTTCTATAAAAAGCACATTTTAAAACCAAAGAAGAAATTTATATAATAAGATAAAATTAATAGCATCAATTTAAACTTACTGTTTACAAAATCATAATCACATTTGTAACCAAACTGTTTGGCAATAAACAGCATATTGCATATCTGACATCAGATGGCAAAATGTTATAAATCCCTTTTTCTAAAAAATTGAGTTTTCTATTTTCCAAAGACTCGTTCATTAATATTTATAAAGCTGCAAGTATTGAATGCATTTGCCATTTTGAAACAGTTTAGTGATGTTTTTTGTGAAATTTTAAAATTGCTATCAGACACAAATTTTTAAAAAATCACCTTATTACATGTTGACATCTGGTCACAGACATATTATAATTTATTAATTGAAATATAAAAATTCTCAGAAATAGTAATACGCACTGTACATGTCATATTTTGTTTGGTGTACAGTAATATTGTTTTAACTTTAAAACAGTGATTTCATTTTCCAAAATACATGAAAAAATTTCATCAAAAATGCTTCAGAGATGTTCAGTGCTTTCAATTGCATGATTTTGTATATTTTTCCAGAAAGCCTTTTTTTTTGTGAATGCAGCTGAAAAACAAATATTTACCATTAAATAAAATTGATAACTAGTTTTTCAGTGCAAAAAAATACAGCTACTTCTAATTTACAAAACAGATTACATCTCTCTCTAAAAGTTAGTAAACAGAAATTTGACATTTTGAATCCACAATATTCTTAGAAAATATATCGGTAATAGATTTAAGAAATAAATGTGAAAAAGAATTATAATTCCTCTTTAACTGCAGAACATATTTTTAAGTAAAATTTTCAATAATTCATTTAAGACTTTATATATAGTATTATAAACAAATATATTTATCTAATTAGTTGCTTCAATACCTATGATATAAATTTATATATAGATGGTTGTATACATGTTCATATTATCTTTATTTTGAAACTAGATTTTAAAGAATATACAGTTGGTCTTTGTTGATTACTTCTACTATATTTGATAGTTTGTTAATTATATTTGATAATTTATATTTTATTCTTTTTGTTGATATTTGACTGGTTGATTATTTCTCTGTTACATTGCTTCCTTGATGTACAAGCCATTTCTGGTGATTAGTTGATTTGCCAAGCTTTAAGGTTGCTAATAGAATATAAATTTGTTAATTTAGAGCTCTAGATTAAATATTCTAATAAGACATTAATAAAATAAAACTAGAAACTAAAACTAGAACTTTTAAATAAAACTAGACATAAGTTACAATTGCAAATATTCATCATTGAAGGGGAATAATTAAATATTTAACTTCAATTCATTGACTTTCAATTAAGTTCTTCAAAATAATGATGCTAGCTTTTAAAATTACAAATGACAAAGACCCTACTCCAAATAATGTAGTTTCCATTGTGTAGGACATTTAAATTTTCTCAGAAAATAATTGTGACATTTTATGAGCGAGAGTAAGGTAAGCTGAAATCCATCACTCCAGGCATTAAGGTTGACTTCTAATTTATGATTTTATGTTACTAATAATTTTATGTGTGTTAATTTGGAAAAAATTGAGCAAAATCTTTCTGCACATTACTATTATTAACAGTCTCTTTGTGCTACTTGCTGATTTTAATTTTTCCTCCAGTAATTAATATTGTTTGTTCGTTTTTACTTTGAACATACACTAAAAAGACAATTTGGCACCTCAAAGATAAATAAATTAAGAATTTCAGATAAAAAAAGTTATTTATTTATTTTTATTAATCCTTTTGGTATTCTGAAACTTAGATTTTGTGTTAATTGAAATTCTTGAAATTATACAACTTAAATATCATTCAGATTAATAGTTACGTATAGGTGTTTTGTGTTAATGATAAGATCAAATAAAAATTAATAATCAGTTATATACTTCCCCCAACCAAAAAAATACTTCAATATCTAGAAATCCCAATTAATTATAAACACCAAAGAAATTCACGTTATAATTTCCCCATTATGATCATTAAAATTATTTATCATTTAAGTATCAATACTTTTGAACAAAAATACTATTCTACAGTTCAATTAGGCTTTCAGTTAAACAGAAAACTTATAATGTTTTCTAATGATCTTATCCTACTGTGCAAATACTATAACTTATTTTTTAAATAAATGATAAAAAGAATATTTTTTTCTGTGCATTATATATATATATATATATATATATATATATATATATATATATATATATATATATATATATATATATATAAGAAAAAATATACCATATAATTAATGTGAATTACCTAACATACATATTTCTATTTTCAATGAGATTGACTTGATATCTACTGATACACACAAGATGTTTACGACAAAACTTAAAATAGAAAACTCATCCATTATTCTAATGCAGGCATCCTACTGAATGAATGTTATAATTTGTTTTTCATATTTTTGTGAGCACAAATTTTTGATTCATCAAATCATTTTTTTAAAATTAAAAACAATGGAGAACGTTTCTCATTACCATTTCTGTAAGGAAAAATATTATGCTCACTACTTAGGTAGTTTCTGCCTGCTCATCAACAGATAAAGTAATATCCCAAGAATCTTGGTCATTGTAGCTCTGCTCCTTCCTTACATGTGCTCTTACAACCTGAAAATTCAGACAACAATAATTGATATAAGTAATGACTTAAAAGCTGACAAATGTAAATTAATTAGAATACTTTTAATTATATTTGCAAACAACAAAGATGCATAAAAGACAAAATACTTGAGTTTGTGATGATTTAATATTTCAGCATAAACAAGAATGACTAGCAATTATTGTGGCTCAGTCGTCATTAGGTTTAAGAGTTTTTGGTTCATGGTTTCACCCAAAGACTGGAATTTATTTATTTAAAATGTAATATATTGTGTGATGTTTATCTAAGATTAAAAAATATCTATTTTAAAAAGATCTAAAATTCTAGATCAATTTTAAATATTCAAATTGGATTGTTCTCAAACATTCTATATAAGTGTGAAAGCTGAGCCCCATCAGTGATGGGTAAGTTATCAGTTTCATGGTGGTGTGAGTTACTTCATTCTAATAAATATATTTGTTTGCTTAAACTAACAGTGTAGTTCTTTACATCTATGAAAAAATATATATTTCAAATAATTGATATAACTATCAGATATCCATCTTCTTTCTTTTTATCATTTATGGTAATTTTCATAACCTATTGGCTATTAATTAAACTTTCTGGGATACTATAATATATTGTTTATGTTTGAGCATGAATTATTTGAGTTTGACGAGAAAAATAAACCACATAGACATTTTAAATAATATTTATAAAATAGTAAATTAATTCAATCTAATGTTGATTTGTTGCATACCTGAATAATCAAACAATATATTTAATTTCTCTTTACTAAAGAAGCTTTTATAAGTGTAATTCCTGTTCAAGAAGTAGGATTTGTCTATAGTCTAGGAATGAATGATGGGTTTCTAATCAAATTAATAAGACAGTATATTCTTAAAATGGCAAGAGTCTTAGAATTAAATAGAAGTCAGCAAAAAATTTAAGGGGTTAACAGAGATTACTAACAGCAACAGTCATTATTTAATTTTAATTTCCACTTCATATGTCAATACAAATGAGCAAGATTTTCTACACTTAAAAGCTTCAGAACAGCATAAGTGTACTGAATGTTTTAAATCTAATAACATCAATTCATTTAAATTCCATTTTGCTGAAAATAACATACGACTACCCAAAGGATAATCAATACAGCTACAGGATACCAAGGATATTCTTGACATCTCAGAAATCTTGCTTTGAACAGGTAGCAAACAACAAAATTTAGGTTTGAATATTTCAACAGGATCTGGCAATATATCACATGTATGGTAAATGCATTAAAAATGCTAAATTTTAAACCATTAAATAATTTCATTAACTAAGTTTATAAATTCACAATTGTTTTAAAACAAGTTTAATATACTTTACAAACAGATTTTAACAAATAAGTTAACAAAATTAAGATAACATTGTTAGGTAAAATGATGCTAGGAAAGACAATTAGTACTTGAATATGTATATGTTTTTCAAAAATTGTATGAAATTTAAAATGACACAAATAATATTAAAAACTTACTTTGAGACCATACCATAGTGTACTAAGTTCACCACGAAACCATCCTAACAGCATTATTGGTATTAAGAGGGCTGGCACAATATATAAAAGAGCAGGCTGTTCAGCATTTAATAAAATCAAAGACAAGGATGATAGAAATATACCAATGCCATACACTGTAATAAAAAGTAAAATTCCATTCAACATAAAAAATCGATCAGCGTGTAATGAAAAACATATTGGACAAAAATTTATACATACATATGACGGATGTAGGGTAGTAGATCATTTTCTTGACAAAACAAAGATCGAATGCATAGCAATAAGATAGCAACAGCCCTGAAAAACAAAAATTAATGTGATTTAATCCTGCATTTCTTAATTGTCAAATAGGAAAATAATAGCTAAATTAAAATACAAAAAAATTAAAATTTCATTAAACTCCTTAATTTTTAATTTACTTTTGCTCAGTCAATTATATAATTTCAGAACTAATATGAAAATAGCTATTATTTAATGAAGTGTTATTTACTATACACAAAGAAAGAAGCACTTGTGCATTCTACAGAGTCAAACAAATGCATCACATTTACAACTATGAAATTTGGCAGGCAGGTATTCACAATGGTAATTCAATGCACTTCAAAACTTGAATTTTTGAGCTAAAAAATTAATGTTTTAGGTTATTTTGAAGGAGTTTTTTGAAGATATGTGCTAATTATTTCTAATGATAGTAAAAGCAAAATCTATGCACTATTGAAGTGGTGCAGCAAATAATAATAATAATAAATAGATGACAAAAGTCTGTTTTTTTTGTTGTTGTCTCGAGTAGATATAATTCTTAACACGTCAAATGACCTCTTGTATAAGGCACATTTTGCCCTTTGTTAAATTTGGTTTAAAAAAGTTCTTCAAACATGCTAAAGTTTTATTTCTTTGCCTGCTATCTTTGTCTCTTCTTCCTCCTTGACAGTTACTATATCATCATCTATAACAAAAAAATTTGGTTCTAAAAAATTGTTATGAACTTCTGGAATTATTTACTGAATTTTTTTCCTTCAATTCCTTAAAAAAATGTTTAGAATTTGAACTAAAATGTTTGTATCCAACATTCTACTTTTGTTGCATTCTAAGTTGATTCTTTTCCAGAATAAAAATAATCCTTAGCTATAAAAATTAT